>CACSLK010028053.1:9349572-9361566 GCA_902706635.1 Striga hermonthica | reverse complement strand
TTTTTTTTTTTTTTTTGTGCAACAGGTTATAAATGGCGTCTGTCGGTCCGTACTTTGTTAATGTGTACTGGAAAATTCCTCAGAGTGAGTTAGGGAATTTTTCGAATTATTTGGCTCGTCCGGATTGTTCATTTATTATTAATAAGAAAAATATCATATGAACAATTGGTAGATATGATTTACGAAAATGGTGGATTTCGTGATAGTTGGACAATTTTGAATATTACTTTCATGGTCCAACAACCGGATGGTTCGTTTATTCCCGTAAGACTGGATAATGATAGTGCTCTTGCGTGGATTTACTACTTTCCACGTATGTCCGTTGTGTTTTTGTATATAGTGTTGGAAGCAAACACACAGGTTACACATGTTGAGGATCCTATGCCATCATATGGTTATGGGAGAGTGTTTGGTGATGAGGGTACGTGGACTACGCATGCCGGTAATTTTGGTGAAGGGACGAGTAATTTCGGCGAAGGGACGAGTAATTTTGGCGAAGGGAAGAGCTTTACCATGAGAGGACCATTGAGGAAGAAATTGTTGGAGATGAAGATTTCTGTCCCGGTGAAGACGATTTAACTGATGAGATCTCGGAAACCGAATCGGACAGATCAATTAATGAGGAAAGCGAACAAGAATTCATTGAAGAACACCCTTTTCCAAATGAAGGCCTCCACGTATATTGCGAGATGGGTGAGTGGGATCCGTCGTGTGTAGACAGGGACGAGTATGCCTTGCCACTCTGGAATGGGCATGTCAAGACTATCCGTTTGGGTACAGTTTTTCGTACCAAGGAAGAAGCCCAAACTGGTATTATGGCCTAGAATGTTGAGAATCTTAGGGCGATCCAGACAAAAGATTCCAACAAGAAGTCGTTCAAAGTTGTGTGCAGATCAGCTGAAGTTGTACCATGTATGTGGAAGGCTCGGGTGAGTCTTAATCCACGGGTGCACGACATGTGGGAGGTAACCGAATGGACCGACGGCACACTTCCATGCAGGTGTTTGAGAGAAATGACCACAAAAATGTCACTGCCACCATGATCTCAAATCTCTTGTTGCCTAAGATTCAGAAGCAGGTGACCTACAGTGTGGAAATTGTCCAGGCCGACGTAAAAAGTGCATGGAGCGTCGATGTGAGCTACAAGAAGGCGTGGCACGGGAGAAAAAAAGCCATCGATCGTCTTTATGGCCAGGGGCGGACCGGCACTCTGGCCAGCCTGGGCAACTGCCCAGGCTGGATTTTTGCTGCTAAACATATGTAATTATAATTTTCAAATAAATATTTAGGAAGAAAAGACAAAGTTGGAGAACTTGCCAGACATAATAAGAACAATTTTAAGTTTGTTTTTAGTAGTCTACATAATACGAAATCGAACATTATCCTTATGTTCTCTTCTACAATTAATTTTTTTGATAATTGAGGATGAGGTTATTGCTTGTATCCTTTGATTTCATATTTTTTCTTCTTGTAATGAGATAAATTTTAGACTTAACGAATGAATTTTCACTAGAATTATAAAGGGATGATCAAGATATTGTCAATGCTATGGATTTGATCAGGGCGAGTAAGGCCTGCTTGTTTGTAAACAACTAGATTTTTTTTGTGTTAACTAGAATTTATTTGTAAAAAATTAACATGATTAGTGGTTAGTGAAAATTTAAAAGTTTATTAAAATAATATTTAAAACAAAATTATTAAAATTGATTTGATGTAAAAGCATGAAATATATGATTGGAAAATGATAGGTAGTTAAAATTATGTGAGTGGATTAATAGTGAATTAAAGTTGATGTAATGTGGAAGAATATTAGTTGAATGATATTATTTAGTTATATTGATAATAATGATGATAGTGGGGTTGAGTTAAAGTCGAGTAAGATTTTGAATTGAAATAATTTTTTTTTCTAGAAATTTGATAAACAAAACGACCGAAACAATTCCAAAAAATGAGAGAAGAAGAATGTGAATGGGGAAAAAATTCTTGCAGAAAGTAAATTCGTATGTAATAAGCACGACATAAAAATTTTGATTTTTTTATATTGCCCTGGCTGATAAAAGTTTCTGCATCCGCCGTTGTTTATGGCACGTGGGGATCGAACTTCGCACAACTCCCCCAGTAAGCAAAAATTAATTGTAAATGTATTTATGTGTTGTTTGTAACTATATTTATTTATTTATTTATGGTTACCTTTTTATAATTTGCAGGTTTTTTGCCGCCCTTCAAAGGGCGAATCCCCACACAGTCGTTGAGTGGGAATGGCACGATAAGGAAATGGCTCGTCATTCTCGAGATAGAGAATTTAAATTTGTCTTCTGGGCGTTCGGGCCTGCCATTCGAACCTTCCATCTTTGCCCGCCGATTATTAGCATCGACGGCACGCACCTGCGAGGTTCGTACAAGGGGAAGCTACTTGTTAATTGCAAATTTATTTTTTATTTTCTAGCTTACAATATTGTTTGATAATCAAACATATGTCCAACTGAGCAGGTTCGTACAAGGGGAAGCTGCTTGTTGCCATAGCACAGACCGCGAATAAGCGTCTATTGCCAGTTGCGTATGCGATTGTGGACGAAGAAAGTACGTCTAGCTGGTCTTTTTTCTTAACACATCTGCGCAATCATGTTGTCTCCGACAGAGAGATATGTCTTCTTTTCCGATAGGGACAACGACATATTGAGTGCCGTTGATTTACTGGAGGCTTGGCACGAACCCCATGCATTTCATCGGATATGCCTTCGACACCTCTGGAGTAACGTGGTTTCAAGGTATCGGCATAAAGAAGTCCGGGTTTTGTGCTGGAGGTTGGGTTCATTGTGTTCTCGTCGCAAATTTGAGCATGCTCGATAACAACTTCAGGAATGTCACCCTGAAGCATGCAATTACCTTTTCCAAATTTCTTTGGAAAAGTGGACCCTGTACAAAGATAACAGACGTCGATGGGGCACTCTGACAACCAATATGTCAGAGAGTTACAACAACGTCCTCAAAGGTGTTAGGTTCCTGCCCTGCAGAGCATTGGTACAGGCCACAATGGACAAGACTCTGGTTTTGTTCCAACAGGAACAAAAAAAGTCCAGAAGCTGTCGGAGTCAAATTTCTACCCACCTTTATGCCGCCTATCAGGAGTTGGACAGTACAGCAGCGACTCACGAGGTGGAATGTGTGGACGCCGACGGATCCCAGTACACGGTGATAACCGGTCTACGCGCCAGTGGAAGAGGGAAAAACAAGTATGTATTTTTTATTTTTTTTTTTCCATTTAAATGAGTTTTTTGTGTGTTTATTTATATATATAAATAATTGTGGAAAACAGGTTTAAGGTTCATTATCAGCAGAAGCGTTGTACATGTCGGAAGTGGCAGACATTTCGGAAACCATGCACTCATGCATTAGCCGTGTGTCGTTACCGGGCTGATGAACCGAAGTTGTTGTACGATTCCTACTTTTGGACTACGAACTGGGTTGATCAATTTTCTAATTGGAATTTTGCTCCAATTGAAAATCCTGACACGTGGCCGCAGGTGGGATGGAATTTTCCATTGGAAATCTTGACTATTGGAGTGCAAAATATCAAATTGTTTCGACCAAACTAATAATTTTGTTCAAATTTGTAAATCTCATTTCAATTGCCATTATTTTAAAAATTTAAAAGCTCGATTATGTCGGTTCGATATCAATTTTTTATTTAGATAGCCGGACATTCGAACTATATAAAAAATATTAATTTTATTTTTATATTTTTATGTAGAGTATTATTAATTTTCAGTCATGACAAATAAAAAATACTAAATATTAAATGAGAGTATTAAAATATTAATTATATTTTCATTATTTACAAATGAACACATGAACTCAATTGTAAGATGCAAAAATTGTTGAAACTACACCTATGCCCCTAAGCCTTTTCAAATTTACAAAATTAAGTCCCTACTCTAAATCTCAAAAATAAATCTGTTTGTGACATGCACATTGATTTCAGCGCCGTCGAGGGCCTCACCCTGTGGCCACCGAAGGACCTTCACTTTCGGGCGATAACCTTTCTAATGTCATTCGTCTCCATCATTGGCACCTTGATATCACAAACCAAATATAAATTCAGTACATGCTCTCGAATGGCTGGTGGTCGTGCCCGGCCGAAGTGTCATCGGGAATTGTGGTCGTGAATGCCATCGTGGTGCTCGACGGGACTGCTTCACCGGCAGATATGGCGACAACGATGACGAGACACGCTGGGGAAGAAGGTGGCGACGGGCTTCGACTTCGTCGGGTTTGAGACCTGGTGTGTGACGTGTTCCAGCTAGGGTCCAACTGAGGACGGTGGCTGTATCTATTTTTTTGGCTGAGGTCTAGATGTTGAGTGATGAGATGGTGGTGACTTGGACGACTACTGCGGCGGCGCACTGGTGGATCAGATGTTTGTGTGAATCGCTTGTGTGTGTGTGTGTGTGTGTGTGTGGGTGTGTGTTTTTGCCCCTGAAAACATCTATCTCTATTTTCATTAAACTAGTGTGGTACCCGTGCGATGCACGGGCTAATTTTATTAAGGTAAGCATTTAAATTTGGATGATTGGAAGAACGTAAAAACCATGTATAAAAATAAACTAAAATGTAACTTGTTGATATCCGAGTTGGCCGGGAGGGAACCGGACAAAAATCGAACCTCTAGAACCGGGCATGGAAACCGGACCGATACATAGGTATCGGCTGAATTCAGAAGGCAAAATGTCCACAACCATCACTGGAATAGTACATGAGATCGGCACTTGGCACCGAAAAGCCGAGGTGCTGGGCTGACTGGGCGCGGGTCTAGAAAAGGGATCTTGGAGGTTCAAGAAATGCGTTTGGTTTGGGTGCCGACCTAGAGGTCCGGGACAGCCACTTGGAGATGGGCGCAGGACTCGATAACGTTAATAAAAGCCTTCTAACGGATTACCTAAACACATACTTCGATTAAACTTGGTGGAGCATTTAATCGAATCTCCCTAACTCTCGAACGATGCTATTTCTCACGTGTATGTAGATGAGAAAATCGGCCAACATACATTGTAGGAGAGGCTGGGACATGGTGTGTTTATAGGCTCCATTAGGGACCTTAAGGAGGTGCTAAATATTGGCTTATTCCATTAGGCCTAGGAAACCTAATTCTACTGCAATACTAATTTAATATAGGAAGGAAATCTCCTACTAATCTCCTCCTTCTAGAAGACTCTTAAGTCTCCTAACACTAGAGAAGATCCTTGTAGGAATATCTTTCCTAATTAATAACCATGGAAAGAATTAATTCCTAATTTAGGAAGCCTAATTTTACTCTAATTAATAATATAATGTAGGAAATATATTTCCCACTAATCTCCATCTTCTAGAAGACTCCCAAGTCTCCTAATCCCAAGAGAAGATTCTAGTAGGAATTTTATTCTCCTAATTAATTAATTATTATGGAATAAAATTAATTCTTATTTAATGGAATTAAATAATAAAACATCCCACTAGAGTAATATTATTGCTCTCCCCATTTAGCCACTATTTTACCAATAAAATCGAGCCTCCATGATTAAATAATATTAATCCGATTGATCGATTTACCTCCCTATGTTTAAGATATAACGTTCGTTGATTAATTAAATTACTAACAAAATTTTTTATCGACTTCTTATTCATTTACGAAATTAGTACCACTCAGACTTTAACCATTATGTCAGACAATCGTCTACCTGCAGGGTTTAACATAATGTTCATTCCTGAGCTCATTTCAAGGACGTCATCAATCCAACGCACTGGAACATAGTGACCGTAAATAATCTATAATAGCACATCATATAATTATTCTTACTTACCAAAATACCTCGTCTGTCATCCTAATAAAATAGGAATCACTTGGTAAACCAAATAAATAAGAAATAAAAATATATGCCTATTTTATATTATCTTACAGCTTAATAGAACGCATCAATCACTGAAGGTCTAGGTTACGACAACGGTCAGTGAGTCTCATATCATTATCCTTCCGTGGTCCTGTTCAACACTTAACATAAGTGCTAGTGTAATCCTTCAGTCAAAGACCAACTGAATCAAGAATACACTACAGTCTTTTTCCAAGTGGGGTCTCACTGCCAGTCTAGACTGTGAACGAATAGTTTAGTCTTATAAAGAACCGATAGGTGATCTTTCTGTTTAAAACTCTTCGAACCACACTACCTCAATATAAGACATGGAGTATGTATTGCATAAATAAATAAACTGCAAACATATGTACTTTGACCGAAACATGATTGCCAGATAAAAATGGAATTGATAGAATCTGCAAAACATAGCTTTTACAGTATACCTCTAACAATCTCCCACTTATGCTTTATAAGCTCATGGCTAAACAAAATAACCACAATTTTTTTCAATCTAATTCTCAAAGTCTAGTCTACTATGTTGCCCTAACATCTGACTCCCATTCCTTCTACGTGTCTCATAAAGACTTTCGCCGGTAGGCTCTTCGTGAAAGTATCTGCTAGGTTGTCCTCTGATTGTATCTTGGCAACAACGACTTCTCCTCGTCCAACGATTTCTCGTATGAGGTGGTACTTGCGCTCTATGTGTTTACTCGCTTTATGAGTCCGTGGCTCCTTCGAATTTGCTACTACTCCGATGTTATCACAGAACACTGTGATCGCAGTGGGCAAACTCGGTACCACATCAAGGTTGAGGAGAAAATTCCTGAGCCAGACAGCTTCTTTCGTTGCCTCTGAGGCTGCTACATACTCCGCCTCCATGGTTGAGTCCGCCACGCATTTCTGCTTGACACTCCTCCATACTATGGCTCCTCCTCCTAAAGTAAACACAAACCCTGAGGTTGAATTGCTTTCGTCTCGATCTGCCTGGAAGTCAGAATCGATGTAACCCAACGGAAGCAATTCATATGCCTGGTAAATCAACATGTACTCCTTAGTCCTACGTAGGTACTTGAGTATATGCTTTACCGCAGACCAATGTTCCGGTCCTGGATTACTCTGATATCTTGCTACCATGCCCACGGCATAACAAATATCAGGTCGCGTGCACAACATAGCAAACATGAGGCTTCCTACTGCCGATGCATAAGGAACTACCTTCATGTCCTCTATCTCTTGAGGCGTCTTCGGGGACATCCTCTTAGATAGAGGTATTCCATGCCGAAAGGGTAAATCCCCTTTCTTGGAATCTTGCATGTTGAAACGCTTTAGGACAGTGTCTATGTATGTGGATTGGGATAGGCACAACTTTCTCTTCTCTCGGTCGCGAATGACCTTGATTCCGAGAACATGTCCTACTTCTCCCAAATCCTTCATATCAAACTGCTTGGATAGTCATACCTTTATGTCTGATAACATCTCACACTGTTTCTATTGAGAAGAATATCATCCACGTACAGCACTAGAAACACCACCACGTTTCCATCACTTTTCTTGTACACACAGTGCTCATCCGGACATTGGGTAAATCCATACGATTGGACAACCTCGTCAAAACGGATGTTCCAAGACCTCGAACCCTGCTTCAGCCCATAAATGGACCTCTTCAGCTTGCAGACCAGCTGCTCTTGGCCCTTTGCAATGAATCCTTCTGGTTACTGCATATAGATGTCCTCGTCCAAATTCCCGTTAAGGAAAGCGGTCTTAACATCCATTTGCCAAATCTCATAATCCATATGAGCGGCCACAGCCAAGAGAATCCTGATGGATTTGAGCATGGCTACCGGCGAAAAGGTTTTCTCATAATCGATCCCTTCTTTCTGAGTGTATCCTTTCGCAACAAGCCTAGCTTTGAAGGTCTCAACCTTCCCATCTGCTCCTCTCTTTCTCTTATAGATCCACTTGCATCCAATGGCCCGAACGCCACTGGGTGGCTCTACAAGATCCCAGACCTGATTAGTGTCTATTGACTCTATTTCAGATTTCATCTCTTTTTGCCAAGACTCTGCGTCCCGATCTTGGAGTGCCTCATTGTATGTCCAAGGGTCGGATTCAAGAACGTCCGGGACGGCCTCAGGAGACTCTCCCAGACCCATGAACCGTTCGGGCTGCCGGACAACCCTCCCACTACGACGAGGTACTACCTGCTCAGGTGCATCATCAGCGATACGTGTTGCAGTACTTTGTGGTGTAACATCTAGCGCACTCGGTATTGAAGTACTCACTCCCTTTAACTCCTCAAGAACATGTCTACTACTGGGCTTATGATCTAAGACATAGTATTCTTCCAAGAACCTAACATTCGTGGTAACGATTAATTTTCTGGTCCTCGGAACTATAAAATAGACCACCTTTCGTTTCATTAGAATATCCCACAAACAGCATTACTTCTGATCTCGGTTCCAACTTATCAGTATCGGTTCTCAGCACATGTGCTGGACTACCCCAAATACTGAGATGCCTCAGACTAGGCTTATGCCCAGACCACAACTCCAATGGTGTAGACGGTACTGATTTAGAAGGTACTCTATTCAGAATGTACACCCAGTTTCTAGGCCATATCCCCAAAACGAATCTGGTAAACTACTATAACTCATCATTGCCCTAACCATTTCCATAAGAGTCTTGTTCCTCCGTTCTGCTACGCCATTCTGCTGAGGCGTGCCAGGCGCAGTCAGCTGGGACGTAATCCCATTATCCGTCAAGTAGCTCCTAAATTCATTCGAGAGATATTCGCCACCACGATCTGATCGTAATGACTTGATACTTTTTCCTAACTGCTTCTCCACAACTGCCTTATACTCCAAGAACTTCTCAAAGCATTCAGACTTGCGGTGCAGAAAGAAAATGTACCCATATCTCGAGTAATCATCGATAAACGTAATGAAGTACTCGAAACCACCTCTCGCTTGAATACTCATAGGACCACATAGATTGGAATGAACTAGCCCTAACACATCTTTGGCTCTATGCCCCTTTGAACTAAAAACCCTCTTAGTCATTTTACCTTCCAGGCAAGACTCACAAGTTGGAAAAGCCTCGACTTCTAACGACCCCAAGGGCCCGTCTGCTACCAACCTTTGAATCCTCCTATGGTTAATATGACCAATTCTTAGATGCCAAAGATATGTTTCGTTCATATTAGAAGGTTCCTTTCTCTTATTCAGATTAGATGATGAATTAAGTAATTGTTTCTGTTGCAGTGGAGATGACTTAGATTCTAGAATGTATAGATTGTCGACCAATGAACCAGAACATATAAACTTTTTGCCGAAACGAATATCAACTTTATTATCAAACGTAGCGGAAAAATCGTTCATAAACAACTTAGAAACTGAAATCAAATTCTTTCTAAAACTGGGAACATAAAGACAATCTTTCAAAACTAGAAACCTATCTAAGACAAAATCTAAATAGACGTCTCCCACTGCAACTGCTGACGCTCTACTAGCATCACCCAAGAAGATGGTAACTTCTCCTTCCCTAAGTCGCTTGGTTTCCTGGAACCCCTGCAATGAATTGCAGACATGATCAGTGGCCCCTGTATCTAGACACCAGGTACTGGTAGATAACACAGCTAAACATGTTTCAACGACTAAAGCAAAAGGAGTACCTTTTTCGGGTTTCCTGAGAAGAGGGCAGTTTTCCTTCCAGTGTCCTTTCTGCTGACAGTTGTAGCACTTGCCTTTCGGCTTCTTCGCCTTTTGTCAAGGTTGCGCATCACTCATGACCGCCTTGCCCTTTCCTGTGGACTTCTTCTTCTTCTTACCCATAGGAGCCTTAAACGTGGAAGCTTCTCCCCGCTGGGCCGCCATGGCTTGGGTCTTCTGACGAAACAGGCCCTCTGCCGACTTAAGTTCAGCAACAAGTTCCGAAAGAGTCATCAACATCTTATTCATGTTGTAATTCAACCGGAATTGCTCGAAGCTCTTCGGCAAAGACTGGAGCACTATATCGACCTGGGTTTCCCCATCAATAAAAGCCCCAAGAACCTCCAGCTCATTCAGCTGGGCCATCATAGCAAGAACATGTTCCCTTACGGGAGTGCCCTCTTGCATGGTCATGTTCATCAGAACTCTCATGGCCTCTTGTCGGGCAGCCCGCGACTGATGACCAAATAACTCCTTGAGATTTAGGAGCATGTCCGCTGCAGTATTCATAGACTGATGTTGATGTTGAAGTACATTTGACAAAGATGCCAAGATGTAACACTTCGCCATCTCGTCAGCCTTTTTCCACCGAGCATACTCCTCTTTCTCTTGGTCTGGTGCATTGTCAGCAGGCACAACCGGACAAGCCTCAACAGTAGCAAATTTGTACCCTTCAGCAGTTAACACTATATCCAAGTTCCTTTTCCAGTCAATATAATTGGGACCAACAAGTTTGTTTCATTTGAGAATTACGGACAACGGATTGAAAGATATTTTGAATTCTTGGGATCATGCAAACATAGTCTTTACTCAGTCAAGTAGTTTTGAATTTATACATCAAATATTGATCCCATTAAACAATATTCAAATAAATTCACCAACACCTCAAAACACCGAATCCCCGCAGGCCACTGAGTGTGGACGTCTATGGTTCTATCATTCGCAAGAGGAGGGATAAATCCCATTAGCTTAACATACTGCCGAGCAATACTTAACTAATAGTCGGTATCATCTTTTGGCCAGTGCAATTAACTTTATAAAAGAATAAAAACGACCTTGTCCTTTGGGACTATCGTAATTATTTGCACTTTAAGCGTAACCCATTAATTGGCACTAAGTTTACTACCAAAATTATACATCCACCTTTGGGTGACCCGTACGCTTTTGAAATAGCTCACTATAACCATCCCGAAGGAGATTCGTCCTTGTGAATTGTGAAATAAAACGTCCTTTGGGCTCGAATTAAATCACTTCACTGACAAACCTATAATGGAGGCCTTGGATGTAATTTATTTCAACCCATTACACACTTAATATAATTTTTATTTTATGGGATTTTCTTAACATGTTTGTATTTGCACATAAGCAATCACGTAAAACATGCATGATTAATGAGCAATAATAAACTAGGAACTATAATCCAACTATCATGGCCATTAATCAATCTCCAATGTTACGGAGAAAACACAGTCCTGTCCTTGTTGAGTGTGTCCTTCGTTTCAGGTATTGGAACTCCCCTTTCACAGTGATTCCCACTGAATTGGTTGTCTCCGGGAAAGTCGCCATTGGATCATCACCATGGCATCCGTGTACGTGTTTATCGCCTTGCCCCGTCAAGGTTGGTCCACGCCCGCCGGATCAATAACGAATAATATAAACAACAATTACATAATTCATCCTATGACCCACGCAGGAGCCGTACATGAGTTTCTATGAAAGCTATAAACAATGCGGTGTCCCACCGCGCGAATAATTTATTACAAGTATTCACCAATCCAAAAATTCCTTGACATGTCGAGGGCTTTAAAAACAGCATACATTCAACATCAATTAAAATCCATACATACGGGCCACAATAGTCGGATTCGAAACACCTGCAAAAACTTATTGCAATTTCTAATCTACTATGTAGCTGCATCCGTACGCACATAATTCATGTAGACAGGCAAAGTTCAAAATTCAAACTGTGTACGAGTTTGCATTAAGCCTGGGCTCTGATACCAGTTGTTGGGTTCTGTTAGGAACGTCAAACAACATGCACAGTATTGAACTTTATCGAAATAAATCCTAACGCAGCGGAATCTATAGTTAGGATATGGACCTTTACCTTTTAAAATTTTTGCCGACTCTGAGACGATGTAGAGTACCGTTGATGAAGTCCGTCTGAACACCAAAACCTAATGTGCGGATAGGTTTGGCCTTTAGTCAATTCTAATCGACACGTCAAACGGATCACGGTCGAACGGCACGCGGGTCTCGGCGTCGGGTTGCAGCGGACGGTCGTGCGCATCGGGCGCGGACAGCGTGCGGGTGCGCGGGTTGCAGCGAACGTGCGTTGGGCGCTGGGCGAATTCGCGGGACTACTGGGAAGTGCGGGCGGACGCTGGCAGCTGCTGGGCGAG
>CACSLK010028053.1:9307451-9333108 GCA_902706635.1 Striga hermonthica | reverse complement strand
TGGCTATTGGAGGTGCACGTGGAGTACCTAGGACCCCCGGGATGATGAAGGATTGATGCACGGATGAGAAAAATGGAAGAAACGAGCAAAACGGACAAAAACGTGCATGTTTTGGTGTGACACGACCCGTGACACGGGCTCCCAGGTCGTGTCACGACCCATGTCACCTCAACAGGAAGAATTCGAGGCCCAGATACCTGACACGACCTGTGACACAGGCGTGTCAGGTCGTGTCGCGCACGCGGACAGTTTTTAATCTCTTGCCTTTTTGGATAAGGAGAGAAGTTTTGGACATTAAAAAGAGCATATTAACCCTATTCTCAGGGAGGAAAACAAAAGAGGATACAAGGAGGAGGGCTAAGAACACACAAGAGAAGCAATTGAGGAGCAAAAGGAGGATCAACTACGAAGGGATCAAGGAGATTGAAAGATCGACGAGATTCCTAGTTTTTATTTCTTCTTTCCTCTTGAACTTTTATTGATCATGTCGATTTCGAATATGTCTATGTGTTTGAATTCGAACATGAGTAGCTAGATTTATTGATTCTAAGACTTGGTAGTAGATTAATATGTTGGGATTTTGGATGATTTATTTAGAATTGATTGTTTTTCTTTTGAACCCTATTCAAATATTTTGTTCTTATTCCATGTTTAGAACTTGATCAATTCTTTTACCTGTTGGACAATATTGTTCATAATTCGAGAGATGAGTTCAATATTAGGTCTTTAATATTTGACACAATTTACATGCTTAAATCGAGAGATTGGTAGGTAATTGTGAGGATTTTAGATCTTTTAATCTTTATGGAGTGGAATTGCATGTGTTGAGTGGAGACGCTAATATATGTGATTTAATCTACGGTTTTATCGATCTCGAGAGGGACGATAGGCTAATTTTGTGATCATCTTATAGGGTAGATAAAGAAAATAGTTAGTTGTGATATATTTGAAGGAAGCCAACTGTTAATTGAACCCATAGTCTTAGAATCTATCATTCCCATATATTCTTCTTAAGTGTTTTTCTAGATTTTCTTGTTATTGATTTCTTATCTTTTGATTTATTTTCCTAGTTTAGCTAATTCATCCAATTATGATCGTCTAAATAAAGTTTACATTATCATAATCTAATACTTGATATATTGATTAAAACCCTAAGCAAGGTACATACTCTCCTATCGCATACGTAGACGAAAATAGTGCGTAAAACTCGAATCTTTAATAAAAGTAAAGCCGCAGGAATTTAACCGGAAAAGTAGAGCCATGGATCTCTAACCAAAGCATAAAAAAATAAAAGAGAGAAAGTGGAGAGGATTTCCCAACTTAAAAGTTGGGAAATGAGGGGAGATGTCCAAAAACACAAAGCACAATGTCTATTTATTGCTACACTACAAACACACACTAAAAACACATACATTTAATGAAATTCTGCAGTTTGCGGGTCTCGAAATGGAGGTCGCAGCGAGTTTGGGCATGGAGTAGTGCAGAAACGGGCTTTTGCGGGTCGCCAAAGGAAGTTCGCTGGCGAGTTCTTGCTATTGGTGGCGCACGGGCGCGTTTCGCCGCTCGCGAAGAGGAGTTTGCTTGCGAGTGCTCAAGATGTGTTGTGGCGCGCTTCGCGGATCACGGATGCTTGTTCGCGGGCGGGTTCACGGGCTGCTGGGCTGCATTTGGCGCGGCGCGAAATGCTGTTCGCGGGCGAGTGTGTAGCTGTCTTGGATGCTTGCACTTCGCGGGTTGCGAAATTCTATCCGCAGCGAGTGTGCACGTATGGATAGTGTTGGGCGCGGCTTTTCGCAGGCTGCGAAGCAAGTTCCGCAGAGAATGCTACTGCCAAAGGACTTGTGTGCATGCCGTCTTCGCAGGTCGTGAGCTACAATTTGCAGTGAGTGCCAAGGCTCTCTCAAGCTCATCTTGATTTGCTAGGCGCGAAAGGAAGTTCGTCGCGATCTTGGGTCCTCTATTGGCTCTCTCGGGTGCTCGAATTAGCTCGATAAATGGCTCCGATGGCTCGATTGGTTCAGATCATGGATCGAATTCCCTAGCTTGCAATATGGACCTACATAACACACCAAAAGAGACGAGAGAATACACCAAAATACAAAATCACATAACAAAAGCAAAAACACATAAAATACGACAAAATGGACCGGTTGACACTAAAACGAACTTAAAAATGACTCGATTAAATCACATAAAACCCAAGAAAATAAGCACAAAAACATAACAAACATCAGCATCGACCTGAAGGTCGCTTGCCATAGGCTGCAGGTCGACCCCTCGGTCAAGCCGGTCGTGCAAAAGTGGAGAAAGCTGGGCCCGGACCGACAACAAGCGCTCGAGGAGGAGGTGATCAAGCTCAAAATAATGAATACATTCGCGAAGTCCGGTACCCAACCTAGGTTGCCAACCCGGTACTCGTGAAGAAAAGCAGCGGGGCATGGCGCCTATGCATTGACTTCTTCGACCTGAACAAGGCCTGCCCCAAGGACAGCTACCCTTTGCCACATATCGATTACATGGTTGACGCCACCTCGGGCACAAGCTGATGAGTTTTATGGACGCGTACTCCGGTTACAACCAGATTCCCATGCACCCGGACGATGAAGAAAACACTTCTTTCTACTCGGCACGTGGACTCTACTGCTACACAATGATGCCGTTTGGACTAAAGAATGTCGGGGCCACCTACCAGCGCTTTGTTAACAAAATGTTTGCTATTTTAATAGGCGTGAGTATGGAACTGTATGTGGACGATGTGTTAGTCAAATTCGTGTACGCGTCTGATCATGTTAACAATCTTAATAAAATGGTTTCTATTTTGCGTGATTACTCCATGAAGTTGAATCCTAAAAAATGCACTTTCAATTTCGGGTCGGGAAAATTCTTCGGTTATATCGTTGGTCAGCGCGGCATCGACGCCAACCCCGAGAAGTTCCAAGCATTTCAAGACCTCCGACTGCCGACCTCGATCAAGGGAGTCCAAAGCTTAACCGGCAAGCTTGCCGCCTTGAGCCGATTCATTTCAAAATCAAAAGATCGGTGCAAGCCTTGTTTGATGCAATCAAGAAAAACCACAAATTCGAATAGACCCCCGACTGCCAAAAGGCGTTGAAAGCAATCAAAGAGACCCTTAGTCGGGCCCCGACGATGCAAAAACCCCGCCCATGTGAGATTCTCTATTTGTACCTAGGAATCTCCGACGTGGCTGTAAATGCCGCCCTTATCCGGAAAGAAGATTTCTGTCAATACCCGGTCTACTATGTAAGTAAGGCACTTCACTATGTCGAGCTGCGATATATGCCCATGGAAAAACTCACTTTTTCCTTGGTGATCGCAATCCGGAAGCTGATTCCGTATTTCCTGGAATGCTCGATCGTCGCCCTCGCCTCTTACCCAATCAGACAGATCCTGCACCGACCGGACACATCTGGCCGAATGGTGAAGTGGGCGGTTGAACTGGGCATTACGACATCTAATACCGACCCCAAACAGCAATAAAGGGAGAGGTACTCTCGGATTTCATAGCCGAATTCACGTCGGGAATCGATAAAGCGAAACGCAAGGAGTCATGGGTGATGTACGTAGACGGGTCCTCCACTGCCGGAAGAGAAGGCTGAGGGGTCGTCCTCGTGGATCCCTGAAAGAAGCTCTTCCGCCACTCGATCCGGTACCTCTTCCCGGCAACAAACAATGAAGCCGAGCGCGAGCCGTTGCTATCCGGACTCGCCTTGGCGGAAGCCATGAGCCTGACTGACCTCATCATATATTCCGACTCCATGTTGATGGTCAACAAACCTCCGGAGAACTCAAAGTGAAAGAGCCGAGGCTGGCCCCCTACCTGGGGCTGGTGAAGAAAAAACTGGCCAAACTCCGGACTCGAATAGAGCACATCCCTCGGACAGAGAACGTGCAAG
Source organism: Striga hermonthica (assembly GCA_902706635.1). Lineage (NCBI taxonomy): Eukaryota > Viridiplantae > Streptophyta > Magnoliopsida > Lamiales > Orobanchaceae > Striga > Striga hermonthica. The sequence continues at coordinate 9,329,194 of CACSLK010028053.1, read as the reverse complement.
GGACGCCTTGGCCCGTCTCGCCTCAAGTGTCGGGGTGGAAAGTGTCGAATATGTTCAAGAAGGCCACAAAGAACAACCCTCTCTGCTCGGCACCTCCGTTCTAAGTGCCAGGCAGAGTGCGGGAGACCAAGACCCGAGCTGGATGGTCCCGATCTTGTCGTATCTCGAGACCGGTGCGTTGCCACCTGACCTAAAAGAGGCCAGGCAGCTCCACACTCGGGTAGCTCGATTTTCGATTGTGGCCGGTGAATTGTTCAAGCGGGGATACTCGGCATCCCTACTCAAATGCATGGACGAGAAAAGTGCCGAGTACATACTCAAAGAAATCCATGAAGGCGTATGCGGGAACCACTCCATAGGATACGCTCTTGCCCATAAAGTCCTCAGGCAAGGTTACTACTGGCCGAGCCTGAAGAAGGACGCCCTGGATTTGGCTCGAAGGTGCGCAAAATGTCAAACATTCGCGCCCAACATTATGCAACCCTCCCAACCTCTAAAATCGATTCTCAGCCTGTGGCCGTTCGCCAAGTAGGGTGTTGACCTGATCGGCCCCTTACCCACCGGAAAAGTCAGAGTGAAGTACGCCATCGTTGTCGTCGACTACTTCACAAAATGGGCCGAGGCTGAGCCACTTGCCACCATCACCGAGCAGAAGATGATTGACTTCTTATGAAAATCCATCATATGTCGATTCGAAGTGCCGAACTCAATAATCACCAACAACGGAAAACAATTCGAAGGGAAGAAATTGGAAGCATTCTGCGAGGAATGCGGCATCAAGCATTTTTTTCTCGACACCCTACCACACCCAATCAAACGGTCGAGTCGAGGCTGTAAATAAGATAATCAAACAAGGACTCAAGGTCCGACTTGAGGCCGCGAATGTGCCTGGCCTGAAGAACTCTCGAGCATACTCTGGGCGTACCGCACTACGGCCATATCATCTACCGGATAAACATTGTTCTCCCTAGCATATGGGCCCGAGGCAATGATTCCCATCGAGCTCGGCGCCCCAATATTTCGAGTAGCCAACTTTGAAGAAAAATCTAATTATGAATCGCTGAGAGCAAACCAGGAATTAATAGACGAACATCAGACGCAAGCCGAGCTAAAAAATGCGGTGTACAAGCGGCAGAGTGAAAGGTATATCAAATCCCAAGTGAAACCATGCTCCTACCAGATCGGCGATCTGGTACTTAAAAGGGTTACGGGGCCCGATCCCGAACCCCTCAAGCCAAAATGGGAAGGGCCCTACAAAATCAATGGAGTCCTCCCGCATGGGGCCTATCGTCTTGAACACCTGGACGATACTCCCTACCAATACCCATAGAACGCTGCATTTCTGAAAAAGTTCTACCAATAGGTCCAGGGCGGTTTTTTGTAATAACTCATATGTAAAAAAGTTAACAAATCTCATTAAGAGCATGTAATTTCTTTTATTTTTAGCAGCTTAGGCATAGATCGAGTCAAAGCAGCGTAAGAAACCAAGTGTAGGTCGGGCTTAGTACGGTACCCGATCGGCACTAGTCGGGCTCAACTAGGAAGCCGGTCAGGCCAATAATACCACCGAGTCCGAACGCGAGGCCGGTCCGGTAAGATGCCACATAATTATGTGCAGTTCGGGTCAGTACGGTGGCCTGGCCGGCACGAGCCGGGCTTAGCAAAGTAGCCCGGTAAGGCCGAAAGCGCCAAAATGTAAGAAATGAACATCGAGCTCAATCGCAAAGTTCGGCCAGGCCAGAACTGCTATCCAACTCAACAGGTAGGTTGGACAGGTAATGCGCTCTCGTAATTAATGAGTGTCGAGCCCGTTCTCGAGGCTCAGCCAAGTAACAAACAAGCGCCGAGCTTGACCATGGAGCTCAGCCCGCGTAATTAGTAAGCGTCGAGCCCAATCTCAAGGCTCGGCCAAATAAGTGTCGAGCTCAACCATGAAACTCGGCCCCCATAATCAATAAGCGTCGAGTTCGATCTTGAGGCTCAGCCGAGTAATAAGAAAGTGCCGAGCTCAATCGTGAAGCTCGGTACCGTAATTAGCAATCATCGATCCCAATCTTGAGGCTCGACCAAGTAATAGACAAGCGCCGAGCTCAACCGTGAAGCTTGGCCGCTTAATAAACAAGCAGCGGGAAGCCTGGCACTTAGAGCGAACTTGGAAGTTCAACAAAATAATTAAAGGCAAAACAGCCAAAAAGCGTAATCGAAAAAACGCAATCAGTGATAAGTAAAAAAGCAAAACATCCATAAAAATGCCTAATCGACACTAACAAAACATGATTAAAGTCATACCAAGAAAAGGTGTTCAGGCCACACTTGAACAGCACAAACGGCGCGCGGGCCGACAATACAAATAATCCAGAATATAAGACAACATGAGGTCAACAAAACGGCTCGCAAGCCAGGAAAGAAGAGTAAGGACTACGGACCGGACTCGAGGTTCCCCAAGAGGGTAGCGTCGGAATGTCGCGGCGTCGGCCTCTTTATATGTCCCCGAGGTCCCGGCCTCGGCCTCAGCCACTGTCTTTGCTGCCTCGGCATCCGCCACAACCTTCGTCGCCTCCTCAACTTCCTCCATCTCACCGACGATGATCAGCACGGCACCGCAACGGGGCTGGAACTCTGGGCACGGGTTGGCCTCGGACATAAATGCCTCGTACGCCGACAATAGGTCCCTGGGCGCGAGGCACCACGACTCCACAGACGGGGCAATGTCGAACCCTTGGAAGCCGACGATAACGTTGTGGGCCCAACCCCGAAGCCTGCGAACGACGACAGCTTCGTCGTCATTCACCTCGCACACTACTCCCCGGAAGTCAATGTCGTGCCGCGTCGCCTTCTCATTGAGGATCGCCCGAAAGTCGTCGAGGGAGAGCACCCCGGCATTGAGCCGCTGGAACAACCAATAGAGGTTGAACGCAGCCGACATATCCATACTCTCCCTCATCTTCTCAAAGTACTGGACCTAGTCAGGGGAGGGGGCAGAGCAATGGGCTCGCCGTCGATTTGCTTCGCGGCTTCCTTCAAAAGGCAGACTTGGGAAGACATCCTCTTCCCATAGTCTTCGAGCTCGGCAATTTGGCCTTCATGCTTCTTCTTCAAGGCATCCAGCTCGGTCGCATGCAGCTCGGCCAGGTGAGCCAGGTCGGCTTTATGCTTCATCTCAAGCTCCACCACCTCCTCTGCCCAACGCTTCTCGCTTTTCGTCAACTCGGCGCCAAGTTTCCCCTCCAGGGTGGCCATCCCTCGGCCCACGATGCCTTCTCGCGGGCGAACTCTTCAGCAGCCTTGGTCGCGGCTTCCTCTGCCTTGGCGGTCGCCCCCTGTTGGAGAACGAGCTCGGTCTCGAGTGTTCCAATCCCGTAGACCTCGTCCTTCAGCTCTTTTACCCGACCCTTGTAGGTGGCCAGGTCCTCCTCGACCCTATCACGGGCAGCTATCTCTTTGTACATCGTCTCATGGGCGTGCATTAGCTCAACCATGGCACGACCGAGTGTCGCCACAGAGTGCTGGATCAGCTGAGGGGAGGTGGGTGAGCATCCCGACAGCTGCCTCGACAACCGGGGTCCAAGTCATCATCACGGCCTTCGCAGTGGACATCACCTGTGGGGGGTGCTGGAACAGGTTCGGCACGTCGAATGGCACCACCGCACTCGAATCGAGGAACCACTGGACTGGGAAATGGGGAAGGGACTTGGCGAGCGAGACCCTCATTCCCAGATTCACGGGAACATATGTAGATGTCCCAACCCGGTGTACGGGCGTCGGGCCATCGCCAATCAGACCGGCGTCCGTCTCATCCACCGCAGTGACGTTCGCCTCCCTGGCCTTCCTCTTCTTAAGGGGGGATGACGGGCCACCCCAGCCACCCCAGTCGCCCTGTCGTCGGCACACGAGCCCAGCTCTTTTTCTTCCTTTGAGCCTCGATCTCGCGGTCGACTCCACAGTCTCCGTGGGTCAGCCTGGGGCCGCGACCGCTGGTTCGACCACCCGTCGCTCCACCATGGCCGCCAGTCCGACCTCCACGAGTAGAACCGGCAACTGGTGCGGAGGGACCGGACTCAAAAATCCCTGGGGCCGTCGGTGCCGAAGTAGCCGGGGTAAGGAACCACGCTGGACCCGCTCACAGATGTCGAGCCCGACGCTTTCTTAGTCGACTTCATAAGGAAGGACATACGACTAGCCATCTTTTTTCTCTCTTTCAGTGGATTGGGGTTGGCGCGCGCGTGTTTGTTGGCCTCCTTCACAGAGCAGTGCCCGCACACTCGATGCAGCGGATAGTAGACTGTCGAACCGAAGGCAAGTCAAATTACCGAAATCAATCGAAAACGCGAGGTAATCAAAGAAAACGATCATACCTGGGGTAAAATAGCTGCACTTGTATTCGAAGCACTAGCCATGTGTTAGCAAGCTCTCATCTGAAACAAGGTCGCGATAGAACCTCTCTTCTTCTTCAAGCCCTAGCAAGATGCTGACCTTCTCAGCAATGTCATCACTGACGTCAACGCGCGGGTTGTGGACTGAAACGCAAACACCGACCTGTTAGCACAAGGAAAAACACATAATTAGAACAGATCGTAAAATAAAGAGAACTTACAAGGCCCAAAGATGAAGCCCGTAATGGATGTCTATCCGCCTTCAGTGTTTGCCACGCGCTGGAGATCCAGAACCACTCCGGCATGTAACCGTACAGCGAGTCCGGGACTTTGTAGATGAGCGTCTTGTCGATCCCGAGGGCAACCGAGCTATAATAATTACCGGTCTCCTCGGACTTTTTGAAGACAATGAGGGACCTCACGTCGGTGCTCGTAGGGTCAGCCCAGCCCTGTTTCTGGAACAAGACGATCAAACTAATAATGCGGGCAAAGACGGTGGGCACGAGCTGGTTGATCCCGATGTCGAGGTCGCCTAAGACTTCGCTCAAGTTGCTGGGAAGGGGAAAACAGAGGCCAAGTTTAATGTTGTGGCAGTAGACACCAATGCAGCCTGACGTCTAGCAGTGGATGCGCTCGCCGGCGTAAGGGGCAAATGCATGTATTCCAGGGCCAAAACTCACTTTACCCCTCAACAGCGCTAAATCCACGTCGCCAAAAATTGACGGCACATTCCAGGCCGTCATCGTCGACGGGGTCGCCCAAACGCGCGGGGGTCGATGACAACTCCCAGGGGGAGCCATGGTCGTGGCTTCAATGGCCACGTCGGTCTCGGCATCCTCACGACCCATAGGAACCCGCTCACGGCCTCGGGTATCTCCTTGAAGGGTTTCGTCGACCAAGTCTGGGTCGACATCCGAGTCGTCGTGAGAACGCCCTGCGTGAGCCTTTGCTTTCTCTTCCTCGCTATCAGAGGGATTGGAGCCGAGTTCGATGATCTCAATAGTAGAAAACTCTGGAGGCCTCCTCTCGCCCAGACCCGTCGTTGCCGCCGCCGCTGGAGTCATCCGGATAGCCGAGATGGGCATAACCCGAAGTGGTTGCACCGCTTCTGGCGCTGGAGGAGAGTAAACTACCAACTCTTCGTCTCTTCCACCACTGTCCGCCCCCCATCTTCGCCGGAGCGATTCGCCGCAGAACCAGAAAAAACCGACATGCCGAAAGAAAGAAAGAAAGAAAGAGATGAGAAGTATAATTACCGGGTTAGGATTTCGCAAACTCGGCTCTGAAACTTGCTCTGTAAATTCTGTAAATCGCCTGCTCAAAGTCATCGAAAAAGTAAAAATCTCGCAGCGAAGGAGATGATGCCTATATATAAGGACCTTCGACCAATCACAGCACGACACGTGGCGGCGTTTGAATTTCGAAAATTAAATGTAAAAAACTGTTTGAATCGAACAGTCTCGATCGAAGCAATCCGACGGTACACGAGGAGTCGCGTGGGAACCACGCGGCTGAGTAACTACCCTTTTGCTAGAACGTCGCGACGCTCAACGTGGTCGAATCAAATAGCACCACGTGTAAAGGCTCTGACACGGCGCGACTTTTGAAGACCGACGGCAAAGATAACGTCCACATCGCATTAATGGACCCATCGTTTCGGATCACGTCATCAATGTACGGCTGCAATAAGCAAAGTCCTTCCCAAGTTAGACAGGGGAGCCAGGCTCGCAAGCAAACAAGTCGGGGAAAGGTCTGGCAAACTCAGGTGTGCCTCGGAACAACGGCCTAAGTCGAACGAATAAAACAAAGCCAAACTCAGACATTACTGTAAACGACGACCTCAGATAAGACGCCGGGGACCTCGCCCCCGAGCTCGGGGGGCTGTATGTTGATATCCGAGTTGACCGGGAGGGAACCGGACAAAATCGAACCCCTAGAACTGGGCAAGGAAACTGGACCGATACATAGGTGTCGGGTTGAATTCAGAAGGCAAAATGTTCACAACCATCACTGGAATAGTTCATGAGATCGGCACTTGGCACCGAAAAGCCGAGGTGTCGGGCTCACTGGGCGCCGGCTAGAAAATGGATCTTGGAGGTTCAAGGAATGCGCTTGGTTCGGGTGCCGACCTGGAGGTCCGAAACAGCTACTTGGAGACGGGCGCAGGGCTCGATAACATTAATATATTTTCACTTTGAGGATCATCATTGGACGATGGGACGGGTTGTCATAATCTACCACCTACCAACACCTAGCCCAACGAAAGCCTGTCAGGCATTAAATGCCCACCATGTCTGTTTTTAATGCCTGGTAGGTAATGATTGAAGAAACCTCAAATCGTATTTAATGCTGTCAGCGAGGCGCCGAATTGCTCCACGAAATCACTATACGACAAGACCGGTGAACGGTATCTGAACAGTAGCAGGATACTATAAATAGGAACCCATCTCATTAATTTTGGGTTGTTGAATCCTCAACTACTCTACCTTCTCTCTACTTTCTCTCTCTAGAAATCTGTAATAAACTTCTGTAATAATTCAAACTTCATTACAGGTGTCGACCTCGTACGAGAGTGTCGGCCTCGTAATTATGTAATAAAACATAATTAACCCGTATTTTCTCCTTGTGTTCGGTTCTTAACTTCCACTAAACTTTATTTTAACCGTTGATCGGATCCGTCCATCAACATAACTTATATATTTTTAAACAGAAGTCTATGTGTAAACCGTATCTAAGAAAATAAACACTTGACACCTACATATATTAGGATTCTAAATAGGCTTATATAAATAAATTAAATTATTTAGCAGGATATATATGATATTATTTATAGTGATTTTATGAAAATTGCATAACCAAATATACCGGAGATTGTAAGAAGTATTTCTTGATAATCTATAGTCTTATTATTTTACAACTATAAATTACTCAATTTAAAGAAAGAAATAATTGCGTACGTGTATGCAATAAATTTCAAATTTGTATTCTACAGGATTAAACAAAACCCAAAATTTTAGGATGTTCCCATCTGATTTCATTTTGAATTTCAAATTAATATTACCTAACTCTATTTTATGTTTAAAAAAAAATCTCAACTAAAGAAAGTAGTAGCCAAATAATTTTATGGTAATCAATATTTTTATTAAGAAATGAGAAAGAATTTTGACTTTTGCAAAATTGTAAGCATTAGTCGAATTTACTTAAATCAAATCAACATAACCCATAAATTTAGGGTGCATATATAATTGCTCGAGTTTTTGGGAATATTTAAAAAGAAAATTAAAAACTGCCGAAAATAGAATGCAATAAATGCTGGTTGACTTTTCTTGTTACTATTTTTAGTAAATAGGTTCACTCTTTATATATGTATAGATAAGATTAATATTGGCAAAAAAAAAATTCTTAATTATTAGACACTTCTCAAAATGACACATATTATGAACATAAGGGAGTATTATTTTTTGTTTTATTAAATTTATAAAGAAATTCTTCAACTCGTGATCTTTAAAATATAAACATTTCAAGTTACTTTTCAATTTCAAGTCGTATTTTTCAATATGAATTTACTTAATTTATTTTAAGTTTGTAATTTTATAAAAATGTGATGACCTTTTTATATTTAATAGTGAAATTACTGAATGAATAAAAAGGAATTTCAGCAGACCATAATACAAGGATATGAGAGCTTTTAATTTCTTTATACGAGAAATTTTTAACTTCTGTTTGCTTTGTATTGTAAGTAAGCAATTCAATTTAAGAGTGTCGTAACTTAGTTTGTATCTTATTATTAGATTGTAAGTTTCATGTATTCAAATAATTTTAGTTGAAGCATGTATTCAAATAATTTTAGTTTATTAGTAATTACAAAAATAACATAGAACTTACTCATAAGATTTTTTACCTAACTTTTCAAAATAAAACAGTTACAATTTTTATTTCAATAACATATTATTTCAAGTGACTTACCACCTAATTATATTAAACTTATTATGTCAACTAAATTTTAACCATCATATTATTTCAAGTAACTTATCAACTAATTTTATCAAACTTATTAAGGCAACTAGATAACCATCAGCTATAAAACTCAAAAATACACTTCATTTGTATCTTTCATTTTTCGCATTGGCTCGTTTGCTACCCAAAACATAATTTAGATTTCAGCAACTAATATAGGTTCAAAATCACTAAACAAAACTTAATAATTATAATAACAAAGATCTGATATCCAATATACATAGAGTTCACTCAGATAAACAGTTTGACTACTGGTGATGTAACATCAGGACTTGTATTCCTACCAAAAGTCCTCAAGGCCCTTTCAGTCTTTAACACAAGATCACACGACCCGTGCAAGATCTTTCGACCCGTGCACATTCATCGAATCCTTCAATCCACGCAAAGATTTAGTGAAAGGCAAGGCAAATGGTGCACAACACAAAACCCCCTTTCATGAAATTCACTTACTCAAACTTATGCCTTGTTTATGCAAGTAAATTTTCCAAATACTTGCTCTTAACTTAACAGGCTTTTTTGTGTCATCCCCAAATTGTGTACAGAACACAAAAACCATCACCCTAGGAAGCTATGCCTGCATTACGTGCGGACTTTTGAACTATTCAAAAAGCTGGTTGTAAATTCACGGCTAGCACCACATCAAAACATCCCAATTAACGTATTAATCAAGTAGTTCATATTATAATCTCACATTGTTTCCCACAAGCACCCATAGTATCGCACACAATACTCCAATTAAAGACAAACATATAAAACCGATTCTAAACTTGCCCGACCTTCTGGTAGTTGCCAAGGCATTGCCTGCAGCAACATTCATCTTTCTGGTGTTAATTCTTACCCTACTGAAGCTAGACATCCGCTCGAAAGCCCTATTTACCAAAGCACTCTCAGAAGCTTCGGCTGGAGTCGTTGGTATAGACTCCACAAAGGACCATAGAGCAGACGAGAACCAAGAGTTTGTGCCATCATCCTCTTTCCGACTTCCAAATTCATTTGCTCCGGCAGATTGATTTACAAAACCACTATTTTGATTTTGATTCAATACACCTAACAGAAACAAAAAGAGAAAATGACACAAGCTGTGAATAATTAGTAAAAACAGACTTTAGCAGCAGAACAATAGCTCTTGAAGCTGGCTCAAACTCCCCCATTTCCACTTGGGCTCGAGAGTTTTTACCACCTTGAAGATGACATGGTTTTGCCATACCATCCATCTGACCAAGAGCTCTATAAATATTAGTCAATAAAGCCAATAACTAACAAGCAAGTAACTTCTTTACAAATTTAGCAATACCAGCAGCAAAAAATAATAATAAAATAAATAAAAAAAAAATGTTGCTAAGTCACGCATTTGACGAAAAAAAATATTTAAAGAAGAGAATATTCAGCGTGCAAGTCATGAGAAACTAGTGAAATAAAAAACACACTTGTAATGGTGCTCCGAAGTTACATCCTTGGGATTCCCACAAGATTCAGTACCTGAAGAATGAGATGGAAAGTGTCCCTGATTTGCTTCCGCACCATTTACGACACTGCAACTTTGCTTGTCTGTCCACATCCGATACGCAACCCCTTCTGGATCATTAAATTGTTGCTGCATCAGAAAATGCCCAGTTGGGTTCTCAGGATTGTCCAACTGCAAATTCGAGACTGCATCAAAATTTCTATTGTCGACAAAACTATCCATGTAAGGTTGAGAAAGCTCCCTTGGATGAACTGGTCCCAGGTCACAAAGGATCGAAGGGGCATCCTCGTAAAAGTCGAATTCACTCAAACCATCGAACCCATCGAACACCTGATTCTGTGAATCATTGATCACATGATCATCGGTCTCTTGTGCGTTCAGAATCGAGCCACTCAGATCATCCATTTCGAGAAAATCTTCAAGGAAATCCTCTTCAATCACACGGGGATTTTTCATATGATTGACCGAGAATGACGAGACCTCAGATGCCTCACTAAAGGATAATCCATTAATCCCAGACTGTGTAAGGTCAAAATTAGCTGCTGCCACATTTGGCTGCATCCCAAATGGCTGCATCATGGGTAATGAAACATCTCTACAAGAATGGTCTATAGAGTTACTAACAGTCTCAAGCTCCCCCATGAACTGTTCAAAAGTAATCCCGTCTTCATCAGCAGCTAGGGTTTGAAGAGGGATAGGCTCGTCCACCATCCTTTTCATGATTTCCTCGAGATCATCCTCCAATGAGGACACAAGTTGACTGTTGACTGTTTCTCCATTGTCTACAACAACGGCCTCGTTAGCAATCATTACAGGATTCTCTTTCTCAACGAGGCATCGAGTTTCAACCCCTTCGTCTTCCCATTCCTCTTCATTAAAGGGAGCACCATATTGCTCCCCGTTCTTGGGACCCGGGCCACTCTTCTTGTAGACCTTATATAGGGCATAATAATTCTTGGCAGTCTTGCATCTATTCAACTCATCCTCATCCATAGTATATTCGTGCATTACCCAGTCCGTGCGCTCCCCACTTGGTGCACGCCCTCTATAGAAAACCAAGGTCTTCTTTAGTCCGACCGCACGAGCACCGCACATGATCACACGGTCTTTGCCAGTCGCTTTCCAGTACCCGTGCCTCGTGGCTCGATTGGACCGTGCACCATTTGGATATTTCCTGTCCCTGGGACTAAAGAAGAACCACTGTCTGTCGCCAGTTTTCAGTTTTGACATCCCTGAAATTTTTCGATTTAAGAATAGTCAGTAAATTATGAGTCGGTGCATACAGAAGAACAAAAAAAAAATAAAAATAATAATAATAATAATAATAATAATAATAATAATAATAATAATAATAATAATAATAATAATAAATATCATTGGAATGGAACTGCGGGTGTACGGCAAAGTGAAATAACTTCGAGAAGAAATGCATACAAAATCATTCAAAACTATCATTCCCGAGGCAAAGCAGGTTGGGGAAATACTATCACATAAGGAGGGGCAAAGTAATCAAACAAATATTTCATGTAGAAACCAATATATAATTCAATAGCTAAGGCATACGAAACAATTACAGAACGTTCTATAGGAATCAAAACTCTAACTTATAATCCAGGATTATACATTACCTATGCAATTCAAAGCAGCAATATAATCAGACTTTTAAATCTAGGAACATTAGAATAATAATAATCCTGCAAGAAAACCAGACAAACTAATCAACTAACAGTGCCACGTTTTGACTTTAACCACAATCAAAACTAGACAAACAGAACATATATCTTACATATCATAAACAGACTAAAAACCCACAAACGATTATCAGAAACCCGAAAATACAATCATTTAATCAAGCAAACAAACAAGCACAAGAATGATTTTCAAACAAATATTAATCAAATTCAAACTCAAAAGAAAGATCCAATCCAGAACCCACATACAAAAGAACTCCACGATCAAACGAAAACCAAACCAGCAAAAGTAAACTCCCAAAAAGAAACAAAATTGGGTCAAAAAACCTACCAGGCAACTCCTCCGGATCACACTTGTAAACGTCCAGCTCGCCGATCACGTCCAGACGGTGCCGTTTACAGCAGATCTTCCTCTTCAAATAATAAAGCACGAGCTCCTCGTCGGTGGGATGAAATCTGAACCCGGGAGTTAAAATCTTGCCGTCCCAAAAACAATCTGTAACCACCTTCATCTTTAAATTATCGAGAAAAGGGTCAAACTGATATGGGTTTTGCAGTATGTGATCGTGTACTAATTGGGGAAAAACAACGAAAAATCCTCGAGAGGATGGGGGAGGAAGAGTGGTGGATAACAAACGAGAAAATTAGGTCAAAAAGAGGGATTATAAAAATTGGGTATTAATTAATAGGTGTTCGAAAGTACATGGAAACTACTGAGCAGTTGAGTAGCAATCCTTTGACTTTGCTAGTCTTTGTTAGGAGTGAGACCAAAAACAAAAATATAAAATTTGTACACCCGAACCGAACTACACCGCAAAATAAGAAAAAGTCAGAAACTAACAAAACCAATATTTTTTATTTGGTGCAGTTCGGTTTTTTGGTTAACCTTCATTTAAAAATACAAATACTCAAACCAAAGTTCAAACCATAGAAATTAAATTTTAAGGTAAAACACAAATCAAAGTTCACTAAATTAAATTTTTATATTTAAACTTTAAAGTTATTCAGTTAGGAATGTAAAATCGTGACTTTAAGGGTTTAAGGTAATATACTAGCAACTTTATTTGACGCATCAAATTTTTGGTGTCGTTCGGTTGAAACAGCATATTCATACTCAAAATCGAACCGCACAAATTTTTTTGCGGTTTTCTAAAATTCAGATCGCACTGCAAACCGAATCTTTTAAAAACAAACTCACCGCACCGGACGCATCGGTTTGGTACAGCTTTTCGATTTCGGTGCAGCTTTTCGATTTCGGTGCAGTTTTGTTCACCCCTAGTCTTAGTAGGCTTAGGTCAATTTTTTTAACAGAACCGGTAACCAACCCGAATGAGTCTCGATTATGGGTTGACCAAGTTTAGTTCAAGATCCATAATGCTAAAAAAATATTGTAATTGCTAAGTCTACAAAATAGACGTTGCAAATTGATATAGCCATACTCGGATAGACAGGCTACAACCGGGCATCAAGTCGAGATATCCACATGTAGACCCGTGTAAGGCATAACAACCCGAGTCGAGTCATCATCATGACGACCTAAAAGATAGCAACTCGAGGACGTCGAGTTATTAAAGTAGCTCGCAGTAGGTCTAATCTCAGGACCTGATGCTAGTGGAGGACAAGTAGATCAATGACAGTTCTCTTCACCGTTAGGAATATTTAGGGGTCGACCTCAATCCTTCTGTAACTCGAGGTCGACCTCCTTAATAGTTTATATCTCGAAGTAGACCTCAACCCTTCTGTAACTCGAGGTCGACTTCCTTAATAGTCTATATCTCTAGGTCGATCTCAACCCTTCTGTAACTCGAGGTCAACCTACTTAAACGTCCATAGCGCAAGGTCGACATCTCAAGGGCAATTTAGGGGCAAGTGACGAGACTTAAGATGATGATTCCACCTCATTGCTAATTCTTAGTCGACCTCCTGTTGCTTGAGGTTGACTTCCTACACGTCGTAGCTCGAGGCGTGCTATAACAGATTACTTCAATACTCAAATGGGCTTAACGGATAGAGATAAATCTTTAAAGGATAAGACTGAATCTTAAACTAACTCAGATCTGACTAAGGAGTGACTAGGATACATATACACTGGGTAGCTGGCCAAGCTGACTGGGAGGTAGTTCAGGCATGTATTTTTCTCTATAAAAGGGAATGAGGTAACACCAATCCCTAATTTTACCACTTTCTACTCATTTTCGTATGTTGTCGTTGCTCTATATGGAGCACTTTCATCACTTCTTGATACTCACTTAAGCATCGGCTACACCGGAAATCCCTCTGGCGTTGAGTTCTTCCAGATGTTCGTTGCGATCCAGAGGCGGTTCAAACAAATTGGATATCATCTCAACCGGTTCACTCTAGATCTAGGAGGAGACCCATCACAAATAATGTTACAAAAATAAACACAATTAGTTTTGAAGACTTTTTCAGTCTCATATTAATACATCCAAACTTTTAAAAGTCCTAAAAAAAATTAAATTAAATATATTTTAAAATTTTTTTAGTCATTAAAAATCTTAGGGCTTGTTTGGCAATCAACTGTTCGATTAGCGATTAGCGGATTCTATTAGCTACTTTGACCAACGGATTAAATTAGTTGTTTTGACTATCGGATTATATTAGTGGTTTGTCAACTAATGTTTCGTAAAATTAATTATTCAAAATTACATATTAGTAAATTATGTGAATATTTGATTGTTTTTACGATTATGAAAGTCATTTTTATTTAATCAAATAATTTATCTTTTGTGATTTTGAGAAGTTGATTTCATAAAGTTCAATTAATAAAAAATAAAGGGTAAAATACTTTTTCCCATCCGAACTATCACGATTTTGGCGCATCACCATATAAACTATTTTTTTTAACAAACCACCATATGAACTATACGGGTTTGTCAATATGCCCCCTAAACCGGATATAAAAGTGGTTTAGGGGGCACATTGACAAACTTGTGATAGTTCATATGGTGGTTTGTAAAAGTATTTAGGGGGCACATATAGTGACCAAACATCTTTTTCAGTCAAAACCACTTTTATATCTGGTTTAGGGGGCACATTGACAAACTTGTATAGTTCATATGGTGGTTTGTAAAAAAAAATAGTTTATATGGTGATGCACCAAAACTGTGATATTTCGGATGGGAAAAAGTATTTTACCCAAAAATAAATAAATATTTTGATACAAAAAGTAAACAACTTTATATTTTATTTATTTATTTATTTATTTATTTAAATTCTAAACAATATATATATATATATAAACAATATATATATATATATATATTGTTTAGAATTTATATAAATAAATAAATATGCATGTGTGTAATGAATTTGAAGGTAGTTGTACTAGTCTTCATTATTATTGTGGAGAATCTGTTTCCAGTACCCCTTCCAACTTGAAGGTAGTTTTGCCACAATGGCACCAATTTGAAAAGCCTCCCAAACTCTAAATTTTTTCACAAATTTGCAACTCATGAATTTGAGGTAATAAAAGTTTTTCGTCAAAAACATTAAAATCAGAATATTGGAAAATTAAAAACTTTTTTAAACATTCTTCTTCAGTTTTATATTTATTTTCTAGAGCCTCTCAAATTTCTCTAGCCTAGGTGTAGAGATCATATAGCCTATCAGATAAGACATTTAAAAAATGGCCCCGACATATTGGATCGTCTTCCTCTCTTTTCTTCCATGCAGCCACAATTTCTAATGTATCATTCTCATTTGGCTTTGGTAGAGAAGCCAAGGTAGGATCGAGGATATAAAATATCTTGAGGGTCGTGAGAAGAAAGTTCACTTTGTCTTGCCATCTAGTGAAATTCGAACCATCAGACCTATCCAACTTCACAAGGTCTTAATTTGTGATCTTGATCTTCTCCATCTCTATGCAAATAGAGTTTTTTATTGTTGGAAATAATAGTTAACAATAGAGAAGATGCACTCAACAAAACTCAAATTTTCTTTACTCAATATTTCTCTCAAGAACAATAATATAAAACACAAGTCTCAAACAAGTTCTTTGCAACTTTGTCAAAAAACTCTATTTCCTCCCTCTCTTGGAAATCTTTCGAGAAAACACAAAATAGAAATGGATGTTTTTAGGATTGATCAAGCCTTCTACTTTTCTTCATAAGATTTCACAAAGAAGAGAAGTATATAAAGGTGTCAATATTATCAATATAATTAAATAATATCATCTCGTCATTCTTACACATCTTTTTTTTCGAAACGATAGAGGTACTATATTGATAAAGCCGCACAAAGTGCGAAAAGAAAGCAGCCAAAGGTTGAATAGTACAACTAAGGACTTAAAAACTGGGAGGCAGATCCGGAGATTGCCTAGAGCCGACCCCAACAGGGTAATACTCTGGAAACCACACTAAAACACTAAACCATCTACACAAACAAAACTAAAAAGATCCCAATAGGATAATACCCGAGTGTCTGATCCCAAAAGGATAATAAGTTGACACTCAGGTTCATCGGGCTCACAGGGGCAAACTGCCCAAACCAAAAACACAAGATTGAACAACACAAAACCAACAAACTAAAAAAAAAATCCTAGAACAAACAAAACAACTAAAACTAAAGAACTACAGCCCTCCCTCAGCAACACACACATCCGAAATAAACCGCGGACATAGACTGACCCCCTAGGAGAGATGCAAAGCAAATGAGCCACGCCCGCCACTTCCTAAAGCCTAGGAAGACGAAGACCCAAGCCCCGAAACCAAACCAGAGGAACCGACCCACACTCCGAACGTAAACTGCCACAATCCCCTCAAGCGGCTAACACCACTAGCAAATTCCAACACCGATTCAGACCTGACTAACACCACTAGCCAATTCCAGAAACGACGAGCCTCCCAATGACTCAACATCAGAGAAAAAGGGAGAAAGGGAAGAAGTGGCTGCAAAGCCAGGCTGCTCCGACCCCACCCGAACGAGCAACAAGCATCCCATCGGGTCCCCAACACAAACCCAAGTTGTCTCCCCTACCTCGCCGATGAACCAATAACCAGAGGTTACTAGACCACCCAGATATGAAACAGAGATCCAGATCGAGCCCAACTGTGGAAATCGACAATGGGAGTCGTCCCTCCACAGAGGCGACGCAAGCAAACCAAGCCACCTCCACCCACTGGCGCCACACCACATGAAGCCCCACCACCCCAGATCGCAGGCGGGATTCACCAAGATGAGAAACTTCCGAACACCCAACCAGCTTCCCGCGGCTTGAGACGAAGGAGGAGTGGACCACGACCAGATCCATGGAAGTGCGGCGGAGTCCCGTCCACGGACAAGCCCGGATGGCCCGCTGAGAGAGACGCACCAGCGAATTTGAAGTTAGGTTGTAGACGGGCGATTTGGGGTTTTTCTCTTTCAGCATTCTTACACATCACATCTACTTTAATTCACTATGTATCTACTCACATAATTTTAACTAATGATTATTTCATATTATCTCTCTCCTACTTTTACATCAAATTTACTTTAATTATTTTAATATAAATCCAAAATCTCACTAACAACTAGCCATACCATTTTTTTCTAAATTAACTCTAATTAACCAAAAAAAATCCAATTTGAGTGAAAAATTTTGGGTAAAAAACATGCTTTGACATGTTTGGTTAAAAGTTGATTTGTAAAAATACGATTAATGTTATTAACTTACTTATTTTGTTATATAGATACTTAAAAAAATTAATACCAATTATATTTATGTAATTATTTTTGGATAAACAAAAGTTAAATCGATTCTTAAATTAAATTGAGTTTTCATCCTTATCATAATTAAAGTAAAATAAAAGAAAGAATGTAAATTAAAAATATAAAAAGTGTGTTAATGTACTTAAATACAATTTGGTATTTGAGAATGACAAGAAACTTTTTGTGTTTAAAATATTTGTATGAATTAAATATAATAAGTAAAAGTAATCTGATTTTGATTTATAGTTTGGTGCAACTAATTTGCACCTTGTTGTTTGTTTTCTCAAACACTTAAACTGCATTTAAATAAATTCGTTGGATATCGTAGCAAAAGGCTAATGGAAAAAGCTGCTAAGAAAATCAGCTTTTCGATAGAAAAAGCTACCTGAAAACGCTGATGTTACAAAATAGATTATGTTCAAATCAAACAAGAAAAGTTTCGAATTGATAAACTAAGTTGAAAAGAATTTCGATGACCACGAGAACATACCTTGACAATGAACTCAATCACTTTATAACATAGACTCTCGAGTACAGAGATATATATAAATACCTCACTCAATTTCTGCAAAAAATAAAAGACAAGAGCACTCAAATTGGTCGTCAGTCAAATCAATCATATGCTTGCCTATCGCCTAACTTCTACTCTAAATCAATCAAATTAATGAGACGGTGAATCAAAAGGACTTCTGGGGATGTAATGTAGGCTTAAGGGATCGGGTAAGATAAATATAGGTCAAATGGCTCAAATATAGAACATCACAACTCAAACACTCAACCATAATCAACAACTCCACCGGTCTCAACCGGTTTCTCCAACCTTCACCAAAGCCAACATGCTTCCACATTATTATAACTCCTTTTTTTTTCTTTTTTTTTTTTGGTAACCTTATGGACATTTTATCTCTGTTTAGCCATCGGGTTTTCTGCCCGAGTCTCCTAGACCTGTTTCCCTTACTCATTACTCGAGACCGCTAGTTTTAGCGGTTGGAGCACTTAGAGTTTAATCCGTTCGTTTTTTTTTTCTTTTTTTTTTTCACAATTCCAACAATCACACCACCCACTTTCCAAACATCATCAACACGGGGTCAACAACGAAAATAAGATACGGCTCAAAGGGGTGACTAGCGAAAATTATTCTCGAATGAAGAAAAAGGATACACAAATAGCAAAGAATGCCTCAATCATGTTCACCTATCCCAAATCCAATCGACTTATTTCAAAGCAGACTCAAGGCAAGCTCTGATTTATTCAACATTTAGACCAATATCTCACAAGAAATGAATATGGCTCAAATCGCACCCCGACCCGACCCTCTTTCCGACCATCCCGCAGTCGGTCGACCTGGTTGACCTCTGTGACCTCCCGATTAAGGAGGAAGTCAGGGAGGCTGTGTTTGGGATAGATCCCAACAGCGTCTCTGGACCGGATGGGTTTTCGTCCCTCTTCTTCCAGTCTTGCTGGGAGATTGTGGGTGCTGACGTAGAGGAAGCTGTGAGGGAGTTTTTCTCTGGCCACCAAATGCCAAAGTCCTTCACAGCAACCTCCATCATTTTGATCCCGAAGAGATCGGGACCTAGCACTTGGTCTGACTATAGACCTATCAGCTTATGCAACGTGACTAACAAGATTATTTCTAGAATCCTCAACAGTCGTCTTGCTCCCCTCCTCCCCCACCTTGTCTCTCCGAATCAGAGTGGATTCATCAAGGATCGAGTCATTAGTGATAATATCCTATTGGCTCAGGAGATGATACACGACATCTCTCATGCGAATTGAACACGAACCCCGAACCTCGTGCTGAAGCTAGACATGGCCAAAGCATATGATAGGGTCGAGTGGTCGTTTCTCAGAGAGGTACTGGCTCGGATGGGATTCCCCACCCGTTGGATTAGCTTTGTGGAGGCGTGTGTGGAACACTGCACATTCTCCGTTTTGATTAATGGTAGCCCCACGACCTTTTTTCCCTCTACCCGCGGCCTTCGTCAAGGGAACCCTTTATCCCCCACCCTTTTTGTTCTGGTGGCTGACTATCTCTCTCGCTGTCTTGACGGCTTCATTCGCGATTTCCCGAGGATGACCTACAGCACGCGTGGTTGTGGACCTTCCATTTCCCACCTTTCTTACGCGGATGACATTATCATTTTCACTCGTGCGAGTGATAATGGACTAGTTGCTCTCATGAGTCTTTTGGACCACTACAGTGAGACATCTGGTCAGCTAGTCAGTGTTAGTAAGAGCACCTTTATCATGGACCACCACGTTGCAGACCATTGGGCCCACCAGATTAACGAGCGTACTGGATTTGCTCGTGGGGACTTACCCATCACTTACCTTGGGGCCCCCTTGTACAAAGGCCATCTTTCCCATGAGCTTTTTATTGACGTCCGTCAGAGGATGATTGACCGGATTTCTGGCTGGTCCCATAGACACCTTTCATTCGGCGGCCGCCTTGCTCTGATCAAGAGCACTCTCTGTGCCCTTCCTCTTCACCTTCTTGCAGTGCTTGACCCCCATCAGTCTACGATTCATGAGTTAGATCAGATCTTAGCTCGCTATTTTTGGAGCTATGGCGAGGGCCCGCGAGGTCGGCGACAGACCCACTGGGTAAAGTGGGACTTCATCTGTGGTCCCCACTCTGAGGGTGGGCTCGGGGTTCGGCGTTTCTCTGATATGGTTACTGCGTTTTCCTACAGGATGTGGTGGCGTCTTAGGGAGGGCAAGTCCCTTTGGGCCCATTATCTCCTGAGGAAATATTGCCCTGGTGGTGCTGCTCATCCCTGTAGGGTGACTGCCACCGCTCGGGATAGTCGACAGTGGAGACGTCTCACCACTGTTGGCAGACGTGCTCAGGAGCACATATTTTGGACCTTGGGCTCTGGTGAGGTTAGCTTCTGGGATGAGTGGTGGTTCGGCGAGGCCCCCCTCTCGAGTACGAGGCCTGTCACTCACCTGCCTTTCATGCAGGTGAAGGACCGTTGGACGGGAGGTTTTTGGGATAGAGATAGGATGGAGGATATTCTGGGTGAGGGTGGGGGTTTTAGTAGTCTAGAGATTGACCAGATCCGACAGATTCCCATTATGGAGGGAGGTTTGGATGGCATGAGGTGGAGACTTACATCTTCGGGTGCATTCTCTACGTCTTCAGCCTGGGGAGAAGTGAGGCTGGGCAACCGGCCAAACCGCCTCTTCGGGGCCATATGGACCGATCTTCTCACCCCGACCATTTCCGTTTTTTTGTGGCGCCTCCTCTTACGGCGTATTCCCATTGACACTGTGATGCAGGCGAGAGGGTTCTCATTCCCCTCCCGCTGCCATTGTTGTGCTGAGACCGGTACCTTTGAGATTGAGACTTTCACCCATCTTTTCCTTGAGAGTGAGACTGTGAGGAGAGTGTGGGAGGACTATGCCAGATATACTCATATACCCCTACCCACTACAGATAGTTTTTTTGAGCTCCTGAGTTTTTTTCGCTCACCGCACACACAGTAGACACGTGGGCTTCCTTATTCCTTGTCTGATCCTTTGGGCCACCTGCACAGAAAGGAATAATGCGAAGCATAGGGATATTATTTTTTCTTGTGCTCACATTATTTTGCAGGTTGACAGACACCTCTCCCTCCTCACTGCCCTGGGTAGACTCACGACGAGAGACTGGACAGGGTGTTCACCGCCCCATCGTTTGAGGCCACCACCTCCTTTACCTGTCCAGCACCCACGTCCCAGGATTATTGTTTGGCTGAAACCCAAGGCCCCTTGGGTTAAGCTAAACACTGATGGCGCTTTCGACAGACATACCGGAGCTGCTGGAGGAGGGGGCCTGATTAGGGATCATGGTGGGGCACTCATCTCTGCCTTCCATGGGCCACTCCGGGCCTCCTCGAGTTATGATGCAGAGATTCAGGCGCTCCAGATTGGTCTCGAGATTGCTGCCTCGATCTCCTCTCATGTTTGGATAGAGATGGATGCTGCGGCTGTCATCACACTTTTGACATCTGGCCACCAGGGCTCATGGCAGATCCAGCATCCTCTTATGCGTATCAGAGACACCCTTCGCTCGATTCACTACCAGGTCTCTCATATTTTCCGAGAGGGGAACCGGCCTGCCGATTTCCTTGCTAGCACGGGGGCATCTATACCCCAGCAGAGACGCACCCTCCTTCCTGAGGACATTCCCCTCCGTCTTCGGACGCTCATTCGGATGGACCAGTTAGAGTACCCATCCTTCAGATTCGGTCGACCGCCACCTCCTGCCCCTGACTAGATTTGGCCGTCCTCTTATGAGGGCTCGATTTCAGACTCACAGCGCATACTTTTGTGACCTTTGTAGTTTTATTTCTTGTTTTATTTTTAGTTTTTTGTTTTTCTGTTTATTTTATTTTTTCTCTGCTTTTGTTGTTGCTCCATGTATTTCTGACTTGGATGTAAACCTTCGACTTTATTAGCCCTAGCTGGGCCATATATTCACAGGTCGGGGGTGTGCCTCAACCC
>CACSLK010028053.1:9269361-9298179 GCA_902706635.1 Striga hermonthica | reverse complement strand
ATGATGTTGTTATTATTTTCGATGTTTTACATTAGTATGAGTTTCCACGGAGCACACTGCCATAGTGCTCACTCCCCAGTTTTATCATGTTTTTTAGGTCAGGATGTCGGGCCGGGAGCGTGACGTGACGGAGGCTTAAGGACATTTGTGTTTTTGACTGTATACTTATGATGATGACTTACGCTTCCGCTAATGATATTTTGATAACTTGTGACGATGTTTTTGATGACTTTTGACGTACTCATTTTGACGAACTTATCTTTGATGAACTTTTGAGAAATTCATGGTTTCAGTAACCAGACGATTTTATTAAAATTAAAATAACGGTTTTCCAAGTTAAGTCACGATTTTAAGGTAGCACCCTGAATCAGTTTTCGCAAAGTAAAAAGGCTTTATTTTATTTTAAATAACTTTGCTAATTTTTCGCACTCTGATTTAACGATAAGGAGGGGTGTTACACTCGCACTCCTGCCCGCATCGCCCATAGAAGAAAAAGCTCGACCTTACTGACTTTGTTCGCCTCCTTTTTCCAGAAATATTATAGCAGATGAACCGATGCACAACGGCAGTGGTCAGATCCTGAATAAGCCTGTTGGACATGCCGGCGGAATCCCAAGTCGTATGCTCGGCCCAACTCTTCTTGGCGTCGAACTCGATGGCCTTACTTATCGTACCGGCTATAGTGAACCCGCAAACTTGCTTAATCACGACATTGTCCACCATAAAATCCTTCCCCTTAAGCCGACAAGTGAAGTATTTGTTCCTATCGGCTAAAACGAATGAGATGAAAAACTCAAGCATAAGGCTTTGATGCGATGTCTCCTCAATCTTGGCATACTCGGTCAAGTTTAGGACCATAAGATACTTCATCACGTCCTCCAGAATGCCCAAGTTGTTCAAAAGGTCCCAATCTACCGCCTTCGGCCTCACTACATCCTTTTGCGAGAGACGGGCAAAAATTTCGCCCTCCTTTCTGGAATAAATCAGGAACGGAGCACCGTATTGGTCCGAAAGGTTATCTCATTCACCTTCCAGAGGGGCATCTCGAAAGGAGGATTCTCCCGCTTTTCGCTTTTTAGCCGGCTCTTGAGTGGTTTTCTTCTTAGTGGGACGTATCGGTGTCTTGCCCATTTAGAAATTCTCTCGGGCAATTCGTCGAACACCTTGAATGCACAAGTTGAAGTTGAAGCTTTGGAGAAAATGATAATAGTGGAGCCCAACAAGTCCCAAAAATCAGTTGCAATAGTTCACCAATCCACCACACAATTCGAATTTCAGAGCAATAGCTAGAAGCACGGTTACCGAAAGTTACAAGTGTGTCATGAGAACGTGGCATTTGAAGTTGAAGACAAAGGGATGACGGGGTGATGTCCGGCCAATTCGCTGCTAGTGGTCGGAGAGCACGACGACGGAAAGACTCGCTGGAGTGGAGATTCGCCGGAGATGGCGGAGGTGAACTAGGGTTCCCGAACTCACAACCCCAATTCTCAGTAATCTCGCTCGCGTGAATACTGGAATGAAGAAGACTGCAATATGTTGATGAATTTCAGAAATTTAAAATTGAGATGAAGGGTGATGTTCGAGGCTCGAGAGAGAGATAGGTAATCGCCTGTTGGAGGAGAAGAATTTTGAAACAAAGCTTATGTCTTTAATTTGCTCGATGTTGTCCTTTAAAACGCGACTTTCGCTGCCCGCGACATTTCTAGAGTCGCGACATTGTTTGTTCGCCGCGCTCGCGACTTGGCTCCGCGGCCGCATAATTTTAGAAGCAGAAGCTGGTTTTGGGACCCAAAATTAACTCGCCGCGGCCGCAGCTAAGAAAAGCTCTGCGGCCGCGACATTTGTTCGCGGCCGCGAGACACCTCTGAGGCCGCGAGTTTTCTTGAGTTGGACTTGAGATATCTGGGGCCTAAAAATACTCACCGCGGCCGCGGCTAAAGAAAGCCCCGCGGCCGCGACCACCATTATATATATATATATATATATATATATAGCAGTACAAAGGATACTCAGTTTAATGTCGGGAGCTCGGTACAATTTCACGATCAAAAGTAGGCTGGGTCGCCGATACTGATGGTCTCAACATGGCGCTTTCCGAACTCTCCATCAAAGTTTGGTTTAACTCTCTGCCTGTTAACTACGAATAAGTCGCCATTAGCTGGATTACGAAGTCGGACAGCTCCGAATAATAACACCTCATCAATAATATACGGCCCACTCCAGTGTGATTTGAGCTTTCCGGGAAAGAGACGAAGACGGGAATTGAATAGAATTACCTTCGTGTGGGCTCCAGATTCTTACGGACAATAGTAGCATCATGAAGCCTCTTCACTTTGTCTTTGTAAATCTTTGCATTCTCGTAAGCCTTATTCATCAATTCTTCGAGTTCTGAGAGCTGTAACATCCTCTCTCGTCCGGCTGCATCAAGGTCAAAGTTCACCTTTTTTATCGCCCAAAATGCTTTGTGTTCAATCTCAACGGGTAGGTGGCACGATTTCCCATAGACAAGCCAGAATGGGCTCATCCCCAAAACTCCCTTATAAGTTGTGCGTTGGGCCCATAAAGCATCATCGAGCCGACTCGACCAATCTTTTCTGGACGAGTTGACCGTCTTCTCAAGAATGATCTTGATTTGCTTGTTGCTCGTTTTTGCCTGGCCCGAAGTTTGAGGATGATAAGGGGTGGTCACCTTATGAGAGATACCGTATTTCTTTATAGCTTTCAAAAACACGGTTGCAAAAATGCTTGCCTCCATCACTCACAATAGCCCGTGGAAATTTGAACCTGCTCAAGATATTTCCTCGCAAAAACTTGATAACCACATTAGCATCACACGTCCGTGTGGGGATAGCCTCAACCCACTTGGACACGTAATCTACAGCAAGAAGAATATATTCAAAGCCAAAAGATTTGGGAAATGGTCCCATAGAGTCAATACCCCATACATAAAAAATTTTAACTTGTAGATTGTTCACAAGGGGCATTTCATTCCTAGGACCAATGTTCCCAATTCTTTGGCATCGCTCACAAGATTTGCAAAAACTATGAGCATCTCTAAAGAGAGTTGGCCAAAACAAACCTGATTGGAGAACCTTAAGGGCGTTCTTTCAACCTCCAAAATGTCCTCCACAGTTAAGCTCATGGCAGAAAGTAAGAACATTTGATTGCTCTTCTTCGAGCACACACCTCCGAAGGATCTCATCTTTTTTAATCTTAAAAAGGAATGGATCATCCCAGAAGTAACTCACATCAAAATAAAACTCTTTCTCTCTTGGGGAGAGAGATCAGGCCGCAATTCACCACAACACAAATAATTCACAATGTCAGCATACCAAGCACTTTTCGACACTGCATGCACATGCTCATATGGAAAATTATCATTAATAGAATGATGCACAATCAATGAAGACGATGATTTAGATGGTATTATGCGTGACAAGTGATCAACAGCTATATTCTCAGAACCCTTCCTATCTCTAATATTAACATCAAACTGTTGCAACAACAAGATCCACCGAAAGAGCCTTGGTTTAGAATGAGTTTTGCTCAAAGGGTACTTCAAAGCCGCATGGTCAGAGTGAATAATCACCTTGGAGCCCAAAATATATGATCTAAATTTTCCAAGAGAAAAAACCACGACTAGAAGTTCATTCTCGGTGATAGTATAATTTTGTTGGGCTCCGTTAAGAGTCAAACTAGCATAATAAATCACTCGAAGCAACTTATCAACTCTTTGACCCAAAACGGCGCCCACTGCCAGATTAGATGCATCACACATAATTTCAAAAGGAGTCGACCAATCGGGGGCTATAACAATAGGGAAACTCACAAACTTGTTCTTTAATTCATTAAAAGCACTCAAGCAAGCATCATAAAAAATGGCCAAATTGCAAAAACTAGCCACTAACTTAGACGGGTTGGCAATTTTAGCCACATTCTTTTCATTTTGGCACTTTTAGCCAAAACGTTTTAAAAATTCGGTCTTTCTACCCAAATCCGGCCAAAGTCGTCGGAACTCCGCCTGAGAACACCGAAATTGCCAGCGTGGAACTAAACGTGGACACTTAATCCACATCATCTCGCTCCTCTATAAATACCCCTTCCACACTTATTCCACATCAGCTCACACTTCACACAGAAATTTCGGGAAAAAATCGGGCAGAACATAAACCCTAAAATCACGCAACAAAAACCTAATGCTCGCGAAGCTGCAAATCGAAGAAGAAATCTAGAGATTAAGACGACGATTTGATGACATCCTCAATATACGTGCGAAGCAGTAGGAAGCCAAACTCTTGTCCGCCTCCGTACAGTAAGATTTGTTAATTTTCCGTGCGAAGCAGTAAGATTTGAAGTTCTATATATATTTGTTTTATATGAAGATAGTTTTTTTAAAATGTTAGAATTAAAGTGGTGGTCATTTTGTGTGGTTTTATGTTTGGGTTTATACAGACATGTGGGGACATTGACAATCGTTTTTTATTCATATGAAAAGTTTTTATATGTTCTGATAAAAATTTATTATTTTTTTTAATCACAGCTCGTGAAAGTGGTCAAATCAGTGTGGTTGTGTACTATGGAGGTCAATTTGTCAATGAACCTAATGCTTACTATAAGGGTGGTGATTCCATTATCTTTGACTATGTGAATAGTAAAGGAGTGAACATAGAAACCTTGAATAGTTTAACTGATGAGGCTGTTGGAAAAGGAAAAAGGAGGAAATATTATGTGTTGTGTGGCAGCTTTCAGGGAATTTTCTCTGATGAAGATGCTAGGACTTGGTTTATTACTCATCTACCTCTTAAGGAGATAGAGATTTATGTGGATGTGATAGCAAGTGATGATGAAGACTCTCTTGATTCTGATTACAATGTGGAAACTGAGCAAAGTAGTGATGATGATCAGCTGTTTGAGAACAATGTAGATCTTAGTGTGGACACTGTTGGGTTCGCCTGTACCGTACGAGCTATACGCAGCGGAATTTAAAATTTTTTTTAGAATATGTATTTAACACTTAAATACATGACTCGTACATACATATGGCGAATTAACAGATCGTCATCTTTAAAAACATGTAATAATACAAATTTTGATTTGTTTGATAGTAAATACAATATTTACCGTTAATCTTGAACTCCTTCAAAATCGTAGATGGATTGAGGAAATCGGTTTCCGGATTGGTAACGTCACTTCACTTCTTGTGCTTGTGGTTACTCGCTTTAGGAATCCACATGTCTTCCCTCTAAATGTATCCACCTTTTGAATTTCGATTCCGATAACCTCTTTCTTCACTAGTAGAAAAGTATCGGTTTTTTTTAATAGTATAGAATATATATTTTATGAGGAAATCTCTCAAAAATCACTCAACACTTTGAATGATGTTCTTAACTTAACTTTTAAGCTTAAGAACTATTGGAAGAACTTATGGAAAACTTGTGAAAAACTTGGACAAAATATTGAACACTTTATGCAAACCATTTGCACCTATTTATACTAAACTCTTTAGCATAAAATAATTAATATTTAGTAATATTTAAATAAAATCTGATTTTATTTAAATAAGATTACTAACTATTGACTTTTATATAATAAACAATTGTGAAGTGGTTCATAACCACCTTTAACCACCATTTATTATAATCCTTTTATTATTTTTAATCTTTAAATCATATTTAAAGAATAAAATAATAAATCTGAAAATTATTTTGTCTTCTCAATAATTTAATCTTTAATTAAATTAAAGATAAAATAAAATAATAATTTCTGTTAAAATAATTTTTCAAGATATTATTATTATAATGTTTCTTCCAATTTCCTCATTTAATAATCTTACTATTATTTGGATTTGAAATTTAAAATCCAATTTTAAATTCCAACTATTAATTAGTAATTCCATTAATTACTAAATTAATATCCAAAATTGAATTAATCAATCCAATTGATTAATTTAATATATTCCATAAATTGACATCTAATCAAATTAGATTAGTCAATTAATTCTAACTCTTTAGAATTACTATTTGAATTTTATCTTCATTCAAAAATTGGTGTGACCTTTTAGGTTCACAATTAATACTAGTAGCGGGTTTACAACTCTTTGTAATTTGAGTTAATCTTTATTAACTCTTATTCATGAATTAACCCCTTAATTCATGAACCCACATATCATGGGAACACCTAGCAAGTAGCATGAATCAAGTATTAAGTGAATAGCGAGTAAACCTATTTCGATTACAATTACATACATGTAAAATCCTTTAGACATCCAATTTCCCGATTAAATCTTGGGTATGATTTTAGTCGAAACCCAAATTGATTTAATAACTATGATTCTATTTCATGTTTAGTAATTCATTTATGAATCTCTATACATCCCGCCTTGGCCAAGGACTTTGAATTACTAACTATGAAACACATAGGAAATTCACTTATCTTCATAAGTGTCGAATCCTTTGTTGACCACTAACAAACTTTCATACATATTAACATAATACCCAAAATATACTTTTATACGATTGTGCTAGCAACCAAAAGGATAAATCAAAGTAGAATGTAATATGCACAAAGTTACCATTGTGCCTCAAGTCTAAGGATCAATTATGTACTATTGTAACATGAAAATTCTTATTCGACATGATAAACACTCATTAAGAATTTTCATACGGTCATGTTCAGTGAACTTGTTCTCTAACAAGCACCCACATATATGTACTTGCGTCCCACGCTAATGTTGATGGAATGCAACATTCTTGTCCAAACAAGTATACATACTATGTGCAAGTCTTTTATGGATTATTCGATATCCCTTTTCGAAACATCCATCGACTTGGAACTTTATTTAAGATCACGGCTTTCAAGATATGTTCCATGATTACCATCTCTATGCGCAACCATATCTTATAACCATAAGTGATCTAGGGATTTTATCTTAAGTGCAATTATATGATAAATGCTTACTCTTAAGATAAAGTAATGCCTTTAATTAATATAATTCCAATAGATTGTATTTACAAGTAGAATACATCCAATCAAAATTGGAACGCTGGGTATACTACTCTAACAATCTCCCACTTGCCCTAGTTCCAATTATTCATGTATCTTAGGCCCATCTTCTCAAGATGTCCCTCGAATACTTTCTGTGATAAGGGCTTAGTCAAGGGGTCTGCTATATTTTCTGCTGAGTCGACTCGCTCCATCACGACGTCGCCTCTACCAATGATCTCTCTTATCAAATGGTATCGTCTCATAATGTGCTTGGAGCTTTGATGAGATCTTGGCTCCTTTGCTTGCGCAATAGCCCCATTGTTATCACAATAAATTGTTATTGGATCAACAACGGATGGTACTACACCTAACCCTTGGATGAAGTTCCTTATCCAAACAGCTTCTTTTGCAGCATCGGATGCAGCAATATATTCAGCCTCTGTAGTAGAGTCAGCAATTGTTTCTTGTTTGGAACTTTTCCAACTAACTGCTGCTCCATTCAGAGTAAATAAGTACCCAGACATGGATTTAAAGTCGTCTTTATCGGACTGAAAACCAGAATCAGTAAAGCCTTCTAGTTTCAATTCTCCATTGCCGTATACCATAAAGATATCCTTAGTCCTTCGTAAGTACTTAAGAATATTCTTAACGGCTTTCCAGTGTTCTTCACCTGGATTAGACTGATATCTGCTCGTTACACTTAGTGCATGAGCAACATCAGGTCTTGTACATAACATTGCATACATAATGCTACCAATAGCAGATGCATAAGGTATATGATTCATCCGTTCTCTTTCTTCAGGTGTCTTTGGAGACATCATCTTAGAAAGAGAAACCCCATGACTCATTGGAATATATCCACGTTTGGATTCTTCCATACTAAACCGTTTTAGTACCTTATTTATGTACATAGACTGGGATAGTCCGATCATCCTTTTAAATCTATCTCTATAGATTTTTATCCCTAGGATAAAGGATGCTTCTCCCAAATCTTTCATGGAGAACTGCTTAGACAACCATGTCCTTGTTGACTGTAACATCCCTACATCATTCCCAATGAGTAGTATGTCATCAACATAAAGAACAACAAAAGCAACTGCACTCCCACTAACCTTCTTATAAACACATGGTTCATCCGGATTCTTATGAAAGTCAAAATTTTTTATAGTTTCATCAAACCGGATGTTCCAACTCCTTGAAGCTTGTTTAAGTCCATAAATAGACCTTTGAAGCTTACAAACCATTTGTTCGCTCCCACTGGATATGAAACCCTGCGGTTGTTTCATATAAATGTCTTCCTTAATGTTTCCATTAAGGAATGCAGTTTTCACATCCATTTGCCATATCTCGTAGTCATAATACGTAGCTATGGCTAGCAATATCCGAATAGACTTAAGCATTGCTACTGGTGAAAAAGTTTCCTCATAATCAATTCCTTGTTTCTGAGTATAACCTTTAGCAACCAGTCTTGCTTTAAATGTGTTAACTTCTCCATCTCCACCACGTTTTCGCTTGTAAACCCATTTACAACCTATGGGTACAATACCCTGTGGTGGTTCAACCAAAGTCCATACTTTGTTTGAATACATGGAATCTATTTCGGATTGCATAGCTTCTTGCCATTTATCTGAGTCAATGTCCGACATTGCCTCATCATAGCTTATTGGATCATTATCCAAAAGGAGTCCCTCTTCATTGTCTTTTGACAATAGGTATAACCTTTCAGGCGCCCTAGAAATCCTTTCGGATCTCCGAAGAGGTTGTGTTTCAGATGGTCCAGTCTCTACTGGTATGTTATTTGTGGTACTTAGTGGAATTTCTTGTGGTTCTTCATTAAGTTCTACAACTCCGCCATTCTTAGAGAGACATTCTTCTTCTAAGAAAACAGCATTCCTCGAAACAAACACTTTTTTTTCAGAGGGGTCATAGAAATAGTACCCAATAGACTCTTTTGGATACCCCACAAATTTGCATAAGATGGATCTCATATCCAACTTACCTCCCACTAACTGCTTCACATAAGCAGTACAACCCCATACTTTTAAATATTTGTACGAGGATGTTTTGCCATACCATATCTCATATGGTGTGCTGGGTACAGCTTTACTTGGCACTCTATTCAAAATATGTGCTGCTGTTTCTAAGGCATAACCCCAGAATGAAAGAGGTAAATCAGTGGAACTCATCATCGATCGAACCATGTCTAACAATGTTCGATTCCTCCTTTTTGAAACCCCATTGAGTTGTGGAGTTCCAGGAGGTGTCCACTGTGAAATAATCCCATTATCTCTTAAATAATCAAGAAACTCATTGGTTAAGTATTCACCACCTCGATCCGATCGAAGAACTTTAATACTACGACCAATTTGTTTCTTCACTTCTTTTCTGAATTCTTTGAACTTTTCAAATACTTCAGATTTGCACCTTAATAGGTATACATAACCATACCGTGAATAATCATCAGTAAAAGTTATGAAATAGTGGTAGTTCCCCTTGGCACTAACATTTAGTGGTCCACAAACATCTGTATGGATATAATCCAACAGACCTTTAGCTCGCTCCACTTGTCCTACAAATGGTGATTTAGTCATTTTACCTTTAAGACATGACTCACAAGTAGGCAACCTTTCCTCTCCCCTAAGGTCGAGTTTTGGTCCCAATTTGTGAATCCTCTTTTCAGATACATGACCTAATCTAGCATGCCAAATTGTGAATGAACTATGATCATTAAATTTCCTTTTATTTTGTTGAATGGTTAGGATGGGGCTTTGTGGTGTAATGGTATATAACCCACTTGTCAAATTTCCGGAATAAATAAAAGTTGTATCTTTGAAAATGGAACATCTTCCATTCTCAATGATGAACTTAAAACCTTCTCTATCCAATGTTGGAATAGAAATAATGTTTCTTATTAAATTCGGAACATACAAACAATTTGTAAGACAAATCTTTACATCATTATTCAAAGCTAGATAAACAGTCCCAATTGCTTTGGCAGCAACCTTTGCTCCATTGCCCATCCTTAGGATTGTTTCATTATCTTCTAGCTTGTTACTTCTTGCCATCATCTGCAAATCATTGCAAATATGTGAGCCACAGCCGGTATCCAATACCCAAGAAGAATCGTTAACTGATAAGTTAACTTCAACAAAATAAATACCTGAACTCTTCAGGCTAGCAAGATACTCCTTGCAGTTCCTCTTCCAGTGCCCAGTTTTACCACAATGATAACATTCATGATTCGACTGAGGTTTAACCTTTTCTTTGTTCTTCCCTTTGTCGTTATTTGCCTTCTTATTAGGTTTATTGGGAACCTTTCGACTTGCCCCTGTGTCCACCAAGGCCTTGATCGGTTTACCGTTGATGTGCCCCTCAGCGACCCTTCCCCTTCCTTTTCTTAGACTTTACAGTCTTTGATCCAGAAGCGGATCCAACAAGAAGCACCGGCTTATCCTTTTTAATCGTGGATTCAGCCATCTTTAACATATTCACTAACTCAGGGAGAGAAGTCTCCATGTTATGCATGTTAAAGTTAACGACAAAGCTGTCAAATGACGGAGGCAGAGATTGCAGCATGAGGTCCACATAGAGTTCATTATCCATAATGACTCCTAGGGACGAGAGCCTTTCAACAAGAGCTATCATCTTCAGCCCATGATCATGAACTGAAAACCCTCGGTCATACGACACCTGAAAAGTTCCTTAGATATCTGATATCTAATTTGCCGCGTCCTATCACCATACAACTCTTGTAAGTGTAGGAGTATTTCAGAAGCATCATTCAGTAATTTGTTCTGTCTCTGCAACTCATTAGACATTGATGCTAACATGTAGCACCGAGCTTGGAGGTTGTCATCTTTATGACGTAAATACTCTCCATACTCATCCGAAGTCTGATCTTCGGGTGGAGGAGGAGGAGCTGTATCCACTACATAATCCCTCTTCTCCAATTGAAGAACAATTTTTAGGTTCCTTAGCCAATCATTAAAATTGGGTCCAGTTAATTTATTTTGTTCAAGGATACTTGCGATTGGATTCTTAGCCATTTAGTAGAATTATCTACAAAACAACACACGAAGCAGAAAATAATTAGACTATGGAATTCATATTCATTTAATATTAGGTCTTTAAATATTAAATGTCTCCTACTAATTTAATTAAAACCCCATTTTAATTATAAAAATCTAATTTTCATAGTGAGCTTGAAGTCCAATAAAAATATTCCATATCCCAAGAATATGAGTACGCATGGAACATTTATACTGGTAGTCAACTTTTTGACAATTGTATCAATATACAACCTTCAAGATATTTTGCCTCACCTATCCTTATATACCTCAATAATATGACCGTATATATTACTCGGTGTCAAATCAAACCCATCAAAACTTTTATGATAACGGCCCACCAGAGTGTCCCACGACTCATGGTCAACACAAAGAGGAATCCGTTTCATGAGTATCATTATACGTAGTAGGGATCACAGCTTTCGACACAAAACCACCCCACGACTCATGGTCAGTGATAGAGCATCGTAGCATCTCATGTCGTCTACTTTTTGATGGAAGGCCTGGATTAATAAGTCCCAGCTTATTTTTATCCATTAGTGATATGATATGAATTAATCTTATTAATTCTTTAGGTTCCGTGATCTCATCATTTACCATCTTTACGTTTATTTACCATTTCATCCATCGCATGAATCGAAAACATAAATAAACCTAACATACATCTAATGCATGCATACGGTGGGATGATCATGTCCTTTCCTATACGACCCATTCAAACCAAAATGGGTCTATGCCTATGTACGTGATAAAACAAATAAATAGAACTACTTCTATTACAATTCATTTTATCTACCCGTACATGCACAGGCCTTCGAGATTTAAGACTTGTAAAATTACCCACACAATCGTGGGCCTTTCGCATCGAACGGTCTCCACCTTTGATCTAATCTTTCTAACGATACAAAAATTTAAAATTTTACAAACCAAATCTCAAGAGACTCGCAGGTCTCGATAAATTACATCTTTTCATTCACATTGAATAAAATGCAAAATTCAACCATTCAATCATATTGAATAAAAATGCAACATTCAACCATTCAATCATATTGAATAAAAATGCAACCATTCATCATTATGAATAAAAGGCTCATGATTATCCCTAAATTAAACCATTCATCATATGAATAAATTTAATTTTTTTTTATTTTTATTTTTTTTTATTTTTAATCAAGTCGCGACTCGCGACTTCCGCAACTCGCGACTCGCGACTCCATGTCGCGACTCGCGACCTCCACTCGCGACTCGCGAGTCCAACAGAGGCTGATCAACAAAATCTCGCGACTCGCGAGTCCAACTCGCGAGACATTTCGCGACTCGCGACTCACTCGCGGCCTATGTCGCGACTCGCGAGAAACTGGGGCTCAAAAAAGAGAATTCGCGACCTGTAAATTGCATGTCGCGACTCGCTACATCATGTCGCGACTCGCGACTTCGTGTCGCGACTCGCGACTTCGTGTCGCGACTCGCGACTTTATGTCGCGACTTCATTTTTTTTTTTTTTTATAATTAATATGTTTATCTCATAAACATTTAATTATCTTGTTTATCATATAAACATTAACAAATCAAAATCTATTTTTAAAGATGATAATCATGGCTCTGATACCGCTGTTGGGTTCGCCTGTACCGTACGAGCTATACGCAGCGGAATTTAAAATTTTTTTTAGAATATGTATTTAACACTTAAATACATAACTCGTACATACATATGGCGAATTAACAGATCGTCATCTTTAAAAACATGTAATAATACAAATTTTGATTTGTTTGATAGTAAATACAATATTTACCGTTAATCTTGAACTCCTTCAAAATCGTAGATGGATTGAGGAAATCGGTTTATGGATTGGTAACGTCACTTCACTTCTTGTGCTTGTGGTTACTCGCTTTAGGAATCCACATGTCTTCCCTCTAAATGTATCCACCTTTTGAATTTCGATTCCGATAACCTCTTTCTTCGCTAGTAGAAAAGTATCGGTTTTTTTTTAATAGTATAGAATATATATTTTATGAGGAAATCTCTCAAAAATCACTCAACACTTTGAATGATGTTCTTAACTTAACTTTTAAGCTTAAGAACTATTGAAAGAATTTATGGAAAACTTGTGAAAAACTTGGACAAAATATTGAACACTTTATGCAAACCATTTGCACCTATTTATACTAAACTCTTTAGCATAAAATAATCAATATTTAGTAATATTTAAATAAAATCTGATTTTATTTAAATAAGATTACTAACTATTTACTTTTATATAATAAACAATTGTGAAGTGGTTCATAACCACCTTTAACCACCATTTATTATAATCCTTTTATTATTTTTAATCTTTAAATCATATTTAAAGAATAAAATAATAAATCTGAAAATTATTTTGTCTTCTCAATAATTTAATCTTTAATTAAATTAAAGATAAAATAAAATAATAATTTCTTGAAAACAATTTTTCAAGATATTGTTATTATAATGTTTCTTCCAATTTCCTCATTTAATAATCTTATTATTATTTGGATTTGAAATTTAAAATCCAATTTTAAATTCCAACTATTAATTAGTAATTCCATTAATTACTAAATTAATATCCAAAATTGAATTAATCAATCCAATTGATTAATTTAATATATTCCATAAATTGACATCTAATCAAATTAGATTAGTCAATTAATTCTAACTCTTTAGAATTACTATTTGAATTTTATCTTCATTCAAAAATTGGTGTGACCTTTTAGGTTCACAATTAATACTAGTAGTGGGTTTACAACTCTTTGTAATTTGAGTTAATCTTTATTAACTCTTATTCATGAATTAACCCCTTAATTGATGAACCCACATATCATGGGAACACCTAGCAAGTAGCATGAATCTAGTATTAAGTGAATAGCGAGTAAACCTATTTCGATTACAATTACATACATGTAAAATCCTTTCGACATCCAATTTCCAGATTAAATCTTGGGTATGATTTTAGTCGAAAACCAAATTGATTTAATAACTATGATTCTATTTCATGTTAAGTAATTCATTTATGAATCTCTATTCATCCCGCCTTGGCCAAGGACTTTGAATTACTAACTATGAAACACATAGGAAATTCACTTATCTTCGTAAGTGTCGAATCCTTTGTTGACCACTAACAAACTTTCATACATATTAACATAATACCCAAAATATCCCTTTATACGATTGTGCTAGCAACCAAAAGGATAAATCAAAGTAGAATGTAATATGCACAAAGTTACCATTGTGCCTCAAGTCTAAGGATCAATCATGTACTATTGTAACATGAAAATTCTTATTCGACATGATAAACACTCATTAAGAATTTTCATACGGTCATGTTCAGTGAACTTGTTCTCTAACAAGCACCCACATATATGTACTTGCGTCCCACGCTAATGTTGATGGAATGCAACATTCTTGTCCAAACAAGTATACATACTATGTGCAAGTCTTTTATGGATTATTCGATATCCCTTTTCAAAACATCCATCGACTTGGAACTTTATTTAAGATCACGGCTTTCAAGATATGTTCCATGATTACCATCTCTATGCGCAACCATA
This sequence comes from Striga hermonthica, assembly GCA_902706635.1. Taxonomy (NCBI): domain Eukaryota; kingdom Viridiplantae; phylum Streptophyta; class Magnoliopsida; order Lamiales; family Orobanchaceae; genus Striga; species Striga hermonthica. The sequence goes on along the minus strand of CACSLK010028053.1, from coordinate 9,283,561 downwards.
TCTTATAACCATAAGTGATCTAGGGATTTTATCTTAAGTGCAATTATATGATAAATGCTTACTCTTAAGATAAAGTAATGCCTTTAATTAATATAATTCCAATAGATTGTATTTACAAGTAGAATACATCCAATCAAAATTGGAACGCTGGGTATACTACTCTAACAGACACAACTGATAAACTGTCAGAAGCATTTGCTGAAAAGGCTGATGGAGAAGAATCTGTTCAAAAAGACTGTAATGAAGCCTCTGTTCAAAAGAACTCTGATGAAGACTCTCCTGATTCTGATTACATTGGGGAAACTGAGCAAAGTGATGATGATGACATGTTTGAGGTAAATGTTGATCTTAGTGTGGACACAACAGATAAGCTTTCAGAAGCATTTGTTGAAAAAGATGGTGGAGAAACATCTGTTCAGTGTGGACAAAAAGAGTGTGATCAAACCTCTGTTCAAAAGAGTGTGATGAAACATCTGTCCAAAAGAGCTATGGTGAAGACTCTCTTGACTCTGAATACATTATGGAAACTGAGGAAAGTGATGATGATGATGAGCAGTTTGAGGATAACATTGATCACAGTGTGGACACAACAAATCAGTTGTCAGAAGCATCTCGTTTAATAGAAGTGGACAATGATGAGGCATTGTTCAAGCTTATTGAAGATTTTTCTCGGGTGTCATCACCTCCTCATCTGTCAACTGCAAATGATGTTGCAGAAAATTGTGATCATAATGTAGCCACAGTTGAAAATAACTTTGATGAGGACTCCATGGATTCTGAGTACAATATGGAAGATGATCACATTGATGATGATGATGATGATGATGATGATGATGATGATGATGATGATGATGATGATGATGATGACCATTTATATCAGAATTTTGTTGGTCATAATGTGGAAAGTTCAATTCAGGGTTCAGAAGAAGAAAGTGGTAACAGTGAAGAAGATGTGGTCCATAATGGGGATGACCTAGATGATCATATTGCCAATATTGAGGAGGGAGAACAGATGCCTGTATTCAATCCTGCCACTATCTTCAATCCTGCGTTTGAGCTTGGGATGCTATTCAGTAGAAAAAAGGAATTTAAGAAAAATGTCCAAAGTTATGCCATTAAGAGTCACAGAGGTGTGAAGATATGTAGAAGTGATTCTACAAGGTTGTATGTTACATGTGTTGCAACAGACTGTCAATGGAAGGTGCATCTAATCAAGAAAAAGAATGAAGAAACTTGGTTCATCAAGGAATTCATTTCTGAACATTCTTGTCCATCTACTTTCCAGGTAACCTCTGTGAACTCATCTTAACACTCACTTAAATGATTATAAAACAAATATGGTTGTTTGAACTTTTCTCTTAACACTTAAATCTGCTACTTAATTTTTTTCACAACACTTAAATGGTCATGGTAGTTAACTTTTTCTTAACACTTATATATGGTACTTATTTTTGTCCATCTACCTTGCAGGTGAAAAATGTGAAGTCCACTTGGTTGTGTGACAGATACTTGAAGGAATTTAAGGCAGACCCCAGGAGAAGTGTAAAAGGTTTCAGGACAAGCACTATTGAAGAACTAAGGTGTCACATTTCTAAGGATCAAGCATATAGAACTAAGAGAAGAGCACTAAAAATTCTGCAAGGCTCTGCAGAAGGGCAATATTCTAAGTTGTGGGAATATTCTGAAGAATTTAGAAGATCAAACCCTGGGTCTACTATCATTTTAGGTACTGAGGCTGATGAAGATGGAAATTCCAGGTTCAACAGGTTGTACATTTGTTTTGCTGCAATGAAAAAAGGGTATAGAGATGGCTGCAGACCAATAATGGGGATTGATGGATGTCATTTGAAGGGCCCACACAGGGGTATTTTGTTGGTTGTTGTGGGTGTTGATCCTAATAATAAATGGTTCCCTTTTGCCTATGCTGTAGTGAGTAGTGAGTGCACAGAGACACAGTCATGGTTCTTGACAATTATGAAGAATGACTTAGCATTGATGTACACCAGTGGTTTCACCCTAATGTCTGACAAACAGAAGGGGATCATTCAAGCTGCAGCTGAAATATTCCCTGAAGCTGATCACAGATTTTGTGTCAGACATCTTTGCAATAACTTCAAAACAACGGGTTATAAGGGTTTGGCATTCACTAATGCCTTATGGGCTGCTGCAATGTCCACAACTAAGTCTGGATTCACAAGTAGAATGGCAGAGCTTAAGGAGATGAGCCCAGATGCTTGGGAATGGCTCTCTAAAAAACCACCAGAGCAGTGGTCAAATCACATTTCAAGGATGATCCCAAATGTGATATGCTATTGAATAACTGTTGTGAAACCTTTAACTCTTGTATTCTGGAGGCCAGAGAAGAACCTATTATCACAATGCTAGAGTGGATTAGAGAATACCTAATGAAGAGAATGCAAGAGAATAGAGATAGAGCTGCAAGAAAGTGGAAGAATAGATTGTGTCCAAGAATAATGGAGCTTTTGGAGATACACAGTAAGGCAGTGGCTGATTGCATTCCAGTGAAGGCTGATGACATACACTTTGAGATAAAGTGTAACAATGGAGCACAATACTCTGTGAACTTGAAGGATAAAATTTGTTCATGTAGGTCTTGGGGATTGTCTGGAATTCCATGCAGCCATGCTTTGAGTGCCATCTATTTTCAAAGAGGTAATGCTGAGGACTATGTAGATGAATGCTACACAGTGTCTAAGTATATGGCTACTTATGGGAACACCTTGTATCCAATTAATGGCACTGAACTTTGGGAGGAGAACAATTTCATACCACCACTGCCACCAAACTTTGGAAGGGGTGTAGGGAGACCTTCTAAGGCTAGGAGAAGGGAGAGTGATGAGATGGTTGGGAAAAATAAGAAGAAAAAAGGAACTTCATCTTCTACAAAGGTGAAGAGGCAACAAAGTAAGGTGAAATGCAGCAGATGTGGTGGTAAAGGCCATAATGTAGCCACATGTTCAACTACCACTAACCAACCTCCTCCAGTAACCACAAACCAACCTCCAGTGGTACAAAAATTGTAGGTAATTAATTTATATATATATACTGCTACTGCTACTTTTTTATGGGTGCAATTACTAAGTTATTGTGATGTGTGTTTTAATTTCAGGTAAAAAGGAACAGTGGTCCATCCCTTAGAAACCTAGCAAGTACTGTGAACCCATCTGTGTTTCCACCACTGTCAAATCCAACAGAAGATGCAAGTATTGTGATGGAAGAAGTTCCTACACAACAGTCCCAGACACCTTCGATGGACACAATGCAAAGATCAACTCCTGGACCATCCATGTATGATCAGCTACTCAGAGGAAACATTCTGCAGCCTACAAGAGCCACACATGGAGTTCAAATCAGAGGGCCTCCTACATTTACTGGAGAGAGGCCTGTTTTTTCTGTAGGAAGCAGTATTACCACAGCTCATAACAAGGTTGTAGTTGATAAGGGAAAAAAGTTCCTGGTACTTAACCAAAATAGTCATGGCAATGACAAATGATTTTGGATCTGCTGAAGAAGGTTGATAATGGGTTGTTAGATATTTTGTAATAGTTTTGTTAAACTCTGAACTTCTTAAGGGATCTTTTGAAGTCTGAACTTTTGAAATGGTAGTTATTTTTGTGTTGGATTTTGTAATGGATTTGCTATGGTTTTTTATATGGCTTTGGTAAGGTTTTTTGATATGGATTTAGTGATATAGTTTGCAGGATTTTGTGCAGGACTTGTGGAAATATGTGTTTGATTTGGTAATGAATTTGTTATGGTTTTTATATGAGTTGTAATGAGTTTGTTCAGTGTTTGTTTCTTATGTGAAGTTTTGTTAACATTTTTTTGTGCTACATGTATTTCAGAAACAAACTAACAGATAATGACAATGGTAATCAAACTAACATGTAAATACCACTAATATTAATAGCTTCCAAAATGTTGATGCCATTACAACACTGTCTCAGAGCCACAATGTTAATAACATTACAAATATTCATCAACTTAATATCAATAACATCCAAATACTACAATATCAATAACATTACGAATACATAAACCTAATATCAATTATTCATCAACTGTCTGAGAGCCACAGAAAAAGATAAAAATTAATATTATCAATAATCCTACTATTATCCTCAAAAGTCTTGTTTTTTTGGTAATCTCATTTTTCAGTTTCAGAATTTCTGCCTTCAAAATCTTGTTTTCTTCTTCAAACTCAAATTTCTTTTTCTTCATTTTCTTGTTTTCTTCTTCAAGGACAGAGAGAAGCTCCATCTTTTCAATGTAAGCCCTTTTAGTCGATTCTTCCATTTCATTCAATTTCTTGAGCAACCCAGGAATTATTCGTTGAGCACGGGCACATAGAGGAGGATCGACCCATCCAAAAAAATTGCATCCTCCTTCCTTAATTCGAGCAAAAAAAAAAAACTAAATTAAATTACAAAGCATTTATTCAACTAAAACATCAAATTACAAAGCTGTGCGACTTACATTCCAATGGAGGCACGAAAAAAATCTTCTTCAACAATTGGGAGTTTTCCACGAAGTTCGAATTTCAGCTCTCCGCCCACAATTGCAATTTGGATAATCTGTGCTGATGTCAGACATCTTGTTAGAGCTTCGCTCTTAAGTCGAATTTCTTCAATCGTATGCCGAATGAGTAGATTTCGCGAGCATTAGGGTTTTCTGCGCGATTTTAGGGTTTTGAATTGGCTCGCAATTTTTCCCCAAATTTTTCTGTCAAATGTGAAGGCAATACGCGTGGATGGTGTATTTATAGAAGAGTCAGCTGATGTGGATTAAGTGTCCATGTGTAGTTCCACGCTGGCATTTTCGGTGTTCTCAGGCGGAGTTCCGACGACTTTTGCCGGATTTGGGTAGAAAGACGAATTTTTAAAACGTTTTGGCTAAAAGTGCCAAAATGAAAAGAAGGTGGGTAAAATTGCCAACCCGTCTAAGTTAGTGGCTAGTTTTTGCAATTTAGCCAAAAAAATATATGGTACATCCTGAGCAAGCAAATGACATAAAGGCTGACTAATTTTCAATAACTCTTTTATAAAACGCCTATAAAACCCCGCATGTCCCAAGAAACTCCTAATCCCCTTAACATTCACAGGAGGGGGGAGTTTTTCAATAACATCCACTTTGGCCTTATCTACCTCAATCCCCCTACTAGAAACAACATGGCCTAAGACAACTCCACTTCTAACCATGAAATGACTCTTTACCCAGCTCAAAGTCAAATTGGACTCAATGCAACGTTCAAGGACACGAGATAAATTACGGAGACAATGAGAAAATGAATCACAAAGATAGAGAAGTCATCCATAAATACCTGCAAGCAGTCCTCAAGCATATCTGAGAAGATGGAGAACATGCACCTTTGAAACGTACCCGGTTCATTGCATAGACCAATGGGCATCCGTCTGAACGCAAAGGTTCCAAAAGGGCACGTGAATGCCGTCTTGGGTTGATCCTCAGGTGCTATGGCCACTTGATAGTAGCCGGAGAGTCCATCTAAGAAGCAATAGAACTGGTGGCCCGAAAGATGGTCAAGGATCTGGTCAATAAACGACAACAGAAAATGGTCCTTCTTGGTCAAAACATTCAGTCGCCTATAATCAATGCACATACCCGGTAGTGATGCAGGTGGGGACCAGCTCCTTCTTGTCGTTCTCGATCACGGTTAAGCCTCCCTTCCTCGGTACTACATGAATTGGGCTAACCCACTCACTACTCGCCACCAGATAGATCAATCCCTCAGAGAACAGCTTCAGCACCTCTTTCTTTACTACCTCCATCATATTTGGGTTTAGCCGTCGTTGGCTATCCCGAAAAGGCTTGGCTCCTTACTCCAAGATAATCTGGTGCATGTATGTATATGGACTGATCCCCCTGATGTCCCCTAAGCTCCACCCAATTGCTTTTTGATTCTTCTAGAGCATGGCTATCAGTTCTTCTTCTTCCTCACGGTCGAGCTCAGCAAAGATGATCACCGGCTTCTGTTTGGCATTATCCAAGAAGACATACTTAAGGTGTTTGGGTAGCTCCTTGAGCTCAAGTGTGGCCTCAGCTTGGGAATGGCCTTCACCCACTTCAAAGAGTTCTACTGTAGGCTCTTTTTCTTCCTCGAAAACCGGCAATGATGCTTCCTCGAACTCATGAAGTACCATCTCATCAACAAAGGGGTCAGCTAGATCAATGAAAGCACATTCTTCTACAGAATTAACTGAGGATGCGGACCTGGCCTCTCGAACAGAAATAGACACCGATTCTCCCAAAATCGTCATATTCAGGGTCCCGTTCTTCGCGTCGATAAGAGTATTAGTAGTCGCCATGAAAGGTCTCCCGAGAAGGATAGTGTGGTCTTTCCCATTCTCGTGCACATCTCCAACGTCTGGAACAACGAAATCCACTAGAATGATAAGCTTACCCACATTCATGAGAACATCCTCGACTATCCCCTTCGGGTACCGGATGGAACGGTCTGCCAACTGGAGGCACATACGCGTCGGCCTCAACTCCCCAAGACCGAGCCTCTGAAAAATCAAGAAGGGCATTAGATTTATTCCGGCTCTGAGGTCAAGCATCCCCGAAGCTACCTTCTCGTTCTCCAAGGCTATTAATTTGGATAATGAAACCACTGGGGTCACGCTCCTTCTTAGGCAAGTTGTGTTTCATTGCACTGGTCTCCTCGTACACAACAACCTTTTCACCATCCTCAAACTTCCTCTTCTTTGTCACCAAGTCTTTAAAGAATTTCCCATATGATGCCATGTTTTTAATTACATCAAGGAGTGGCAAGTTAACATTTACCTTGGAGAGCATGCTGAAAAGATCCCGAAACTGCTTCTTTTGCTTCTCGTTTTTAAGTCGTTCCGGAAAAAGAATGTATGGCTTGTATGGATTCGGCGACTTATGTAGCACTGGCTCGTCTGTCACCTCTTCGGGCTCTACCTCCTTGATCTTTTCTGAACGAGTCTCCTGATCCTCGGGCTCGGTCTGCACCTTGTTGTCCACTACCTTCCTGCTTCTGAGTACAGTAATGGCTTTGGCTTGCTCAGGCTGGATAGGCAACTTCCCTTTGTCAGATTCAGCCTCAATGTGCCCGACCCTAGTAGCCAGCTGTCCCAGCTGGGTCTCTATACGCTTGATAGAGGCCTCATGATTAATATTCTGCTGCTCACTGTTGGCCAAAATTGGAGGATTTTGTCAAGCTTGTCATACTGTAGAGATTAACTCTGCTCTGCTCCCGGTGCTTATTGCTGCTGCTTAGGTTGGTAGTTCGGACGGGGCACAAAGTTGGGCTGAGGTTGCTGCTGCATGAAATTTGGACGGGGTGGTTGGAGGGTGTTCGCGTTGTTTGACCAGGAGAAGTGGGGATGATTTCGCCATCTCAAGTTGTACGTGTTGGAAAACGGGTCATTGCCTGGCCAATTCTGGTATCCTTGTAGAGCACTTGCATCCGCATATTGCTCACCGATGTCCGGCTCGAATGATAAGGGGCATACTTCAGATCTATTCCCTCGGGCTCAACATGCCCCACATGAGTCAACGTCCATGGTCTGCACCGGCTGAGGTCCTCGTGCATTGAGCAACCTCATCTGCTCAGTAAGCTTTGCTAGCTGTTGGCCATCAAGTCATGGCCTGCTCCTACTTCGTTCACTGCCACTCTCTTCCCCCGGCTGCTCTTTTGTGACGATTTCGTGCTCATCGTCTCAAAGATTTCAAACATCTCCTCGGCCGTCTTTGCGCCGATGTCTCCTCCTGCAGCATTATCGACCATATATTGCAAGTTCTGATGGAGGGAGTCGTAGAAACAGTTCATCAGTAGTCCCGGTGAGAGATTGTGATGAGGATACTGCCGCTGGAGATCTTTGAACCGCTCCCAAGCCTCGTTAAGAGGCTCACTTGGTAGTTGAGCAAATGAGACAATCTGTGACCGAAGCTCCTGGGTCTTTTGATGGGAGTGGTACCTCCCGATGAACTTCGTGTACACTTCGGTCCAAGTAGTGAGAGATACCGGTGCAAGCGTCATGAACCAGGCCTTGGCCCGGTCCTTAAGTGTCTCTGGGGAACACCTCAACTTCAATTGTTCGTTATTCAGCCCGTTGAGAGGGAAAGTGTTGAGTACATTATAAAATTCCCGAATATAGTTAAGCGGGTCTTCGCTTGGGAGCCCGTGGAATGCCGACAGCTGGTCGTAGTGAATTATTTTGAGTTCATAGTTCCGTGCAGCATCCGGTAAATGAATGCATGATGTGATTGGCCCGATAACTGGTTAGGGTAAGGTTCGGAGGGTGTTACGGGGAGGTTGTTGTTGTTGTTCACCCATGTTGAAGTTGCTGCCTTTGGATGATTTCGGAGAATGTTCGTCTCCTTCGTGTGATTCGAGAGTAAGCTCTTCCAGTAGCTCTGTCAGGCTCTCATTGAACGGTTTGTCGATAGGAGATAGTACGCGTCCACTCCTGGTACGCATGCACAAAGACAAAAGAAACCGTCACGAGCACCAGATAGACAAATAATTTACATATAGAAAACAACCAACGAAAAACAAGAACTATTAAGAGAAGAAAAAAAGAGAAACACTAAAAAAAAAATGAATAGGCGCACAATTAAAGTCCTAAACCTTCCCCGGCAACGGCGCCAATTTGTTGTAGATATTCTTTTTCGGAGTAGAATCAAAAGATTCAAACCCCGGGTCGTATTGCAAGGAAGGTTAGTCGGATTAAATTGCGTGAATATTTAATCACAAAAGAGATAATCCTAACACTCTAATCAAATTGATTTGGAATGATTTATCAATTACGGAATGTAAAAACAATGCTAGCTATTCAAATCTCACAACACCGAATACAAATTCAAATAGTAATAAAGGAGGCTAGGGTATCGGGAATATCACTTCCGGTTCTCAATACATTTAATGGGCAATCAATTACTCGACTAAAGGACTCGAAAAACTAACTCATCTACAGATTCATTCTCAATATCTCACGAAACAAGAGAATAAATGTAAACGTAAATGAACCATTAACGAATCAATTAGCACATAGACAATACGTTACCGAACAAGTCTATTCTTAACGAGCCTAGATCGAACGATTTCTCCCCTTTCGTTCCAAAATAGATTAATTAGATTAAGATGGTGATCAAGCATCTAAATCCTAGGTTAATCACAACTCAAAAAGATTGAGCAAATATCAAGCATATAAACGAAATCGAACCAGAACGACAATCCCTAACCCTAGCTAGAGAATTTAGCTACTCATAGCGATCTCAACACAAACATTCATATTAAACAAAGCCATGAAATTCATGAATAAACGAAAATGGAAGCTTACGATTAATACGAAAGGTTCAACGTCAATATCCGAGTGCAAAACAAATCTGAAAATAACAATCTTGGAGTTTTTCACTCTCAAGTGTCAAGGATGAGTTCCTATCAAAAACTAAGAGAAAGTATGTTATGGAATTGAAAAGTACGAGAGAATATCCAAAAACATAGCTTAAAACATAATCAAAATGTTTTTAAAATTCTGCACATAAAAAACTGCATGTCGCGGCCTCCGCGACCGCGGGGAACCCGCGGGTCGCGGCAATGTAGCCTCCGCGGCCGCGACCATCCTCCGAGGCCGTGACCTTTCTTGAGCTGAAGTGGGACTCTGGGACTTTTTTGTTCGCCGCGGCCGCGGTGAAGAAGGAGTCGCGTCCGCGACGACTAAAACTGGGCGCGAGTATTTTTTTTTCCCGCGGCCCCGATTATGCTACTTTTCTCGGGCCCGCGTGTGCGTATTCGGACTTGCAATTATATTCCATCTTTTCCTACTCGACTCGACTCCAACTTTCAAGATAGTAATCCTCGCATGGTCTCTTTCCCTCTCGAAATCAATAACTGACAAAGCCACCTAACCTGCGCATAACCACCGACAAAAAAACGTAGAAAATTTGGAAAAACACACAAGGAAACCAAAAACGAACAAAATAGGGGAAAACACGAAAAGACACAAAATGGACCAAGAACCAAATAAAAATACCTAGAATGGGGAAAAATAAACATAAAATAAACAAGAAAAAATACGACAAAAATGGAACGAACAGTATACAAATTTTTTTCACTCAAAATTTCATTCAACTCAAAATCTAACTCAACTTCAATATCTTCAATATTATCAATATAATTAAATAATATCATCTCGTCATTCTTACACATCTTTTTTTTCCCGAAACGATAGAGGTACTATATTAATAAAGCCGCACAAAGTGCGAAAAGAAAGCAGCCAAAGGCTGAATAGTACTACCAAGGACTTAAAAACTGGGAGCAGATCCGGAGGTCGCCGAGAGCCGACCCCAACAGGGTAATACTCGGGAAACCACACTAAAACACTAAACCAACTACACAAACAAAACTAAAAAGATCCCAATAGGATAATACCCGAGTGTCTGATCCCAAAAGGATAATAAGTTGACACTCGGGTTCATCGGGCTCACAGGGGCAAATTGCCCAAACCAAAAACACAAATTGAACAACACAAAAACCAACAAACAAAAAACAATCCTAGAACAAACAAAACAACTAAAACTAAAGAAATACAACCCTCCCTCAGCAACACACACATCTGAAATGAACCGCGGACATAGACCGACCCCCTAGGAGAGATGCAAAGCAAATGAGCCACGCCCGCCACTGCCTAAAGCCTAGCAAGACGAAGACCCAAGCCCCGAAACCAAACCAGAGGAACCGACCCGCACTCTGACCGTAAACTGCCACAATCCCCTCAACCGGCTAACACCACTAGCCAATTCCAACACCAATTCAGACCCGACTAACACCACTAGCCAATTCCGAAAACGGCGGACCTCGCAATGACTCAACATCGGGGAAAAAGGGTGAAATGGTAAAAGTGGCTACAGAGCCCGGCTGCTCCAACCCCACCCGAACGAGCAACAAGCATCCCATCGGGTCCCCTACACAAACCCAAGTTGTCTCCCCTACCTCGCCGATGAACCAATAACCGGAGGTTACTAGACCACCCCGACAGGAAACGGAGATCCAGATTGAGCCCATCTGCGGAAATCTACAATGGGAGTCGTCCCTCCATAGAGGCGACGCAAGCAAACCAAGCCACCTCCACCCACTGGCGCCACACCCCACCAAGCCCCACCACACCAGATCGCCAGCGGGATTCACCAAGATGAGAAACTTCTGAACACCCGACCAGCTTCCCGCGGCTTGAGACGAAGGAGGAGTGGACCACGATCAGATCCATGGAAGTGAGGCAGAGTCTCGTCCACAGACAAGCCCGGACGGCCCGCTGAGAGAGGCGCACCAGCGAATTTGAAGTTAGGTTGTAGATGGGCGATTTAGGGTTTTTCTCTGTCGACATTCTTACACATCACATCTACTTTAATTCACTATGTATTTACTCATATAATTTTAACTAATGATTATTTCATATTATCTCTCTCCTACTTTTACATCAACTTTACTTTAAGTATTTTAATATAAATCCAAAATCTCACTAACAACTAGTCATACCATTTTTTTTTTCTAAATTAACTCTAATTAACCAAAAAAATCCACTTTGAGTGAAAATTTTTGGATAAAAAACATGCTCTGACATGTTTGGTCAATAGCTGGTTGATTTGTAAAAATACGATTAAAGTTATTAACTTACTTATTTTGTTATATAGATACTTAAAAAACAATTAATACCAGTTATATTTATGTAATTATTTTTGTATAAACAAAAGTTAAATCGATTCTGAAATTAAATTGAGTTTTTATCCTTATTATAATTAAAGTAAAATAAAAGAAAGAATATAAATTAAAAATATAAAAAGTGTGTTAATGTACTTAAATACAATTTGGTATTTGAGAATGACAAGAAACATTTTGTGTTTAAAATATTTGTATAGAATTAAAAATAATTAAGTAAAAGTAATCTGATTTTGATTTATGTTTGGTGCAACTAATTTGCACCTTGTGGTTTGTTTTCTCAAACACTTAAACTGCATGTAAATAAATTGGTTGGATATCCTAGCAAAAGGCTAATGAAAAAAGCTACTAAGAAAATCAGCTTTTCGGTAGAAAAAACTACCTGAAAACGCTGATGTTACAAAATAGATTATGTTCAAATCAAACAACCAAATATTGTCCAAACGCCAAACGCTGATAAAAAAGCTAGAAAACAAATGCGACCAATATCTAAGTTTTAATTGATTCCACTTTTTTGATCGATGTGTGTGGTTTACCGTAAAGTATTGTATGAATTAGCTCAACTTCCAATTTTTTTAATCTCGGTCACAATCTCACGGTGAATTTGATACTTGCAATTACTTGTAAACCCATTCCGCCACAAACATTCCACGTCTTGGATTGGTGGTCAAAGATGTCTACCATTAACCAATACTATGCTTGATAGCCAAAATGATTTTCGTTGTCTCAGCCTCAACAGTGGTGGTTGAACAAACATTTGGCGAGAGAGAATATACATTGGACGCACGTCGGTCTAGGTTTACGCCACAAAACTTGGAGGCCCAAATGATGCTGAGTGAAAGAAGGACGAAATGAGGGCCCCAAGACCATACTAACTGTCGAAGAGGATGAAGAAGATGAGGGATCCGATTTCACTGCTAGTACTAGTGGAATCGCTGAAAATGAAGAGTACAACGCATACGACAACGAGGACTAAACAGTATGTTCAATCATTCCATCTACTTTTATCAAGGTAAATCTAGTAAGAGAACTACGAGGACTTTGATTCCCGAGATAATGGATACGTAAGCAACTTAACTGACGTATTACAAGTTAAAATATCATTTTGTAACCCAAAACCTTTTTCAACCAAACTGACATTTTAACTTATAATATGTCAATTAAGCCCAAGTTCAATTTAGTTAAACCTTGTCCTTCCCCCACCCCCCCCTCCGAAACCCACTCTCTCAAGTTATTTTTAAATAAAAAATCGACCCGCCCGATCCGAAACCTGTTGAACCGACTGAACCGAGTTGAACTGGCTCCGACTTGCCGGTCCAATGAACCACCCGTACCTACACTCGGGCCGCTTTCGGGCCCGTGTTTTCAAGCTTGTCGACCCGTTAGGTCGTGACTGGCCCGCCATTTTGCCATGTCTAGGAATATATGAGAAAAAAGTACTTTATTAATAAATTTATGGTTAAATTAATCGACTAAACATCTAACAAGTCTTTTACAAAAATATACAGACCACGTAGGAAATAGACTCAGTCTAAAAAAATATTTACTCCAATGCAATTGGACTAGGTCTTGCTGATTTGACAGCAAAAAAATGAGACCCGATCTACCCCCTGAGTCTATTTTAGACTCAATTAGAGACTTACGCCTTGTTTGGCGATCAACGGATATCAGATAGCGGATAGCGGATTATATTAGCTTATTTGACCAGCGGATTGCATTAGCGGTTTTTAAATAAGTGTTTGGTAAATAGCTAAAAATTTATAGCTGTTTGACATTGCAAAATGACCAATAATGACATTTTATTATTTAGGGTGTATTCTTTTAATAATAATATATTAAAAATTTTGATATTCTTTAGTTGGTAATTTATAAATATATTATTATTTTTTAAAAATTTTACTAATACTTGATGAAGAAGTTATGAATTTTACATTTTTCTAGATAAATTAAGCATATATTATCACCATAAACCAATATAGATTGTAAAATAAATAATACAAATTAAAAAATTCCAAGTAAATGATTTTTGTGAATCCTCTATCCCAAAAAGCTGCTCTAATGAGCTTTTTCTAAATTAAAGTTTTGGGTCCAAAAAAACTTATCAAATAAGCTATTTACCAAACAGGTTCAATAGCGATTTTGACGGATCAAACCTCTCAATTAAGACCAATCCACTAATTATCTTCAATCCGCTATCTTCCAAACGGGGTCTTAGTCTCTTTGCATTGGAGTTAATTTCATTACTTTTCAATATTTCTGTCCATGTCATCTAAGACTTGAGTCTATTTACATGTGATGTAACAAAATTAGACCAAAACATTGTATATTATTGGAGCGGTCTCGTGTTCGAGCCCTGGAATGCAGCAGTGTTAAAAACTCTTGAGGGAGAGCTTTGCCGCCCTTGTGGTCCTACCCGACTCTATTCCGGATTAGTCGATTCCCCTGTGGACCCGAAAACCAGAAAGTCTCAATACCAAA
>CACSLK010028053.1:9236907-9261535 GCA_902706635.1 Striga hermonthica | reverse complement strand
AACAAAAACAAAAACAAAAACAAAAATTTGTTGAGAGCATGTGTAAAAAACTGCATTTGCATGATAGGTGGCATTATGTCAATCCAGTAGGTAGAAAAAGAAGCTTGTTTCTAACTTGGTCTGAGAATATCTCTCTAATTGAGTTGAACAGTCTTAATTTTTGCATTGAGGTGAAGTTTAAATTCAAAAACTCACCGGATTTTTATTGGGATATATTTGTCTATGCTAGCACTGAGTCTGAGATCAGGGCTAGACAATGGGAGCTCCTTATCAGACACAATATTGGTTGGGGAAATATGTGGTTTCTTTGTGGAGATTTTAATGATATTCTCTGACATTCTGAAAAAAGGGGGGTCTCAAGAGAGAGGAGTCTAGTTTCAACAGTTTTAGACATTTTGTTAGAACATTAGATGGAGTGGAGCCCAACTCTGGTGGGTATTCTTTCACATGGTCTAACAATAGAAGTGTGGATCAGTTCATAGAAGAGAGACTGGATAGATTCCTTCTTTCTCCCTCTTGGCTTATAAGTTTTCCTAACTCTCTTGTTCAGCACTACACACTGATATCTTCAGATCACTGTATGTTGTTAATGGATTGTTCCTCTAGCTTAGTGAATTACAAAACAAAAAAAAAAAAAAAAATTATGTTTGATGCTACTTGGGTTCATGCTGAGGATTTTAATTCTGTTGTTGAATCTACTTGGAATATTTCTGTATCTGGTCATGCTTTATTCAGTATCCAGGATAGATTGAGACATGTGAGAATGAGTTTATTGAAGTGGAATCAGGCTAGGAAGTTCAATGCTAGACAGATGATTGATAATTGTAAATCTAAGCTGAACTCCCTTAGGGAGTTGGGGGGAGGGGGATAGAAATTGGGGAGAGTGGGTTACTTGTAAAAGTGAATTGAATCTTGCTTATAAATGTGAGGAGAGATTCTGGAAACATAAGGCTAGGATTCATTGGCTTAGAGAGGGAAATCATAACTCTAAATTCTTTCATGCTTGTGTCACTCAGAGAAGAAAGAACAACAATCTTAAGCATATTCTGAAATCAGATGGGTCTTGTTGTCTTAATTCTCAGGAGACTCTTGATGAGTTGTTATTCTATGTTGATGAGATTTTTAAATCCTTTAATCCCTTGGACGAGTCATGTAATCTGTATGGTATTCCTAGAACTATAACTGATGAGATCAATGCTGAATTAGTTAAAAAAAGTTGAGGAAAAAGAAATAGAATCTGCTGTGTTTGATATGCATCATGACAAAGCTCCTGGAGCTGATGGTTTTACTGCTCTCTTTTTTCAAAAAACTTGGCCAGTTATAAGATTTCAGATTTGCCTTGCTGTGGATAATTTCTTTGCTTGTGGGAAAATGCCTAGGGGTCTCAATCATACAGTTATCACATTGATTCCTAAAAAGCAGAATCCTACTAGAGTGGCTGATTTTAGACCTATTAGTTTATGTTCTGTGGTTTACAAGGTTATTGCTAAGGTCATAGCTAATAGGTTAAAACCACTTCTTTCTTTATGCATCTCTGTTGCTCAATCTGCTTTTGTTCCTGGTAGACAAATTCTGGATAATGTGATAATTGCTAATGAGTGCATTCATTACTTAAACAGCAAAAGAAAAGGCAAACAATGCTATATGGCTTTAAAGTTAGATATGGCCAAGGCCTATGACAGAGTTGAATGGTCCTTCATTGCTAGAATCTGCAGACAAATGGGTTTCTGTGATACTTTTGTTTCTTGGGTGCTTGCTTGTGTCTGCTCTACCTCTTACTCTTTTAATATTGAGGGTGCTTCTCTAGGCTTACTTCAACCTACTAGAGGTCTTAGAGAGGGTGATCCTTCATTACCCTATCTTTTTATCCTAATTCAGAAGTCTTTTCTAATTTGATTAAACAAGCCTGTTTAGCTGGTGAGTTCAGAGGGGTTAAAGTGGCTAAGAATGCTCATATTATTTCCCATCTTTTGTTTGCTGATGATTCTATCATTTTTTGTAAAGCTGATTTTGCTCATGCCAATCTGATTGTGTCTATTCTTGCCAAATATGGCCATGATTCTGGGCATCTTGTTAATTTTAAGAAATCCTCAATCTTCTTTTCTAAGAACACACAGGAAGGTCTGAGAAATGATATTTGTTCTGTGCTCTCTGGTATTTCCAAAGTTCATTCGTCTAAGTACTTAGGCTTGCCTTTGGGCATTGGGAGGACTAAGAAAGATACTTTTCTTTTTGTGAGTGAGTGTGTTCAAAATAGAATCAGAAGTTGGAAAAACAAATTTCTTAGTGAGGCTGGGAGAGAGGTTTTAATCAAATCAGTGCTTAATGCTTTACCCACTTACATTATGTCCTGTTTTAGGATTCCAATGTCTATCATCAAAAACATCTGCAGAGATGTAGCAGCTTTCTGGTGGGGCAAAAATGAGAGTGGGAATGACAAAATTCACTGGGCAAACAATTGTGGAGGTTTATCACCAAACCTAACTTGTTGGTAAGTAGAGTTATCAAAGGCCAATACTATTGGAACTCTAAGTTGAGAGATATCTGCTTATCCCAGAGCTTCTGACTCTTGGCTCTGGAGGAGTCTACTGTATGCTAGAAAATCTCTCAATTTAGGTTCCAGGTTTAGAGTGGGAAATGGGGAGTCTATTCTTATTTGGGAATCACCATGGATACCAAATACACCAGCTTTTAAGCCTAAGTGTTACTTTTGGGAAGACAAGTCTGTTTTGGTTAGAGTGTGTGATCTGTTTAAGGTAGGGGAGAGGGCCTGGGATAAAGATTTGATTTTACAAACTTTTGAGCCTTGAGATGCAGCTAATATCTTAAAGATTCATATACCTGCTACTAATGTCCCTGATAGACTGGTCTGGAATGGAAGTCCACAAGAAAAGTTTTCTGTTAAGGAGGTTTATAAAACAATTTTGTTGAATAGAACTCCTAAACTAGAATTGGTGCGCACTAGTATGGACAGCAAGGATTTAACTGCAATATGGAAAACAACATGGGCTCTACCTTTGAAACCTAAGATAAAGAATTTCTTATGGAGGTGCTGGCATGAGTATATCAGTACAAATATCCAACTGAACAAGAAAGGTGTCAAGGTAGATTTCATCTGCTCTAGTTGTGGTGATAATGAGGAAGACATGAATCATGTGATGTTCAACTGTATCAAAGCTAAAAACTGCTGGAAGCTGAGTGGATTACAATGGGGACATGAAAGTGATGTTATGGTTTGTTTTCAGAAATGGTGGCTTGTTGTCTGTTGTGCTAAGAAGATAGAGATGAAAAAAGAAAGATTGAGCTTGTCTGCGGTTTTGATGTGGAACCTATGGAAGGCAACAAATAAATGGCTCTATAAGGGAGACTGGATCCATGACAGATTACTTGTAGAAGAAGCTAGAGCTGAGTGGATAGAATGGGTAGACAGACCAGACAATGCTCAGTGGTTGAAACTCAATAGTACCTTGCAAACTAATACTCAACAGGATATTTTTTCCCTTGAAGTAGGTAAGTCATTTCTGACTATCAGTGCTTCTGTTCCTGTGGGTGCAATTTTTTATGTATTGTGTTCTGGGGAGATCATGGGGTACATCAAGGTCGAGTGGAAGGAAGAGCTTAAGGGATCAACCAGTGAAGAAGAGAGCTTAATAGCAGCTTTACTATGGACTTTGAAGAAGGGTAAATCTATGCATTTTCTGAATTTTAATTGTTTCATTCCAGCTGCAGAGATTGTTGATATGATAGAAGATAAGCTTCTTCCAACTGCGTTGAATGTTAGTGACCTAGTTGAAATACATGATCTGCTTAATGAATGTAATGCACAGGTTGGCTGTACCTTTTAGTTTATTGTTCTTTTGATGTGGGCTCTTGTTTGTCCCATTTTTGTTGCATTTTTTGTTGTCTTTTTGTCTTTCTTTTTCCCCCATATTGAGTCTTTTTGTTGGGTTTTATTCATTTTCGTAGTTTATTGCGTGATTTGATCATTTTTGGTTTTTCTTGTGTTTTCCGTATGTTCTTCCGGTTTTTCTTTGCTTTTGGTGTGTAGGTTGGAAGCCTCGGGAGGACTGAATTTTATGCAAAAATTATTTGTACAAGAGTAAGTAAATAGAGGAGCTCGCTGGGAACGTACAACAAAAAGCGGAATCGAATTCTGATACCGGACGAGCTCGAACGAGCCCAAACCGTGAATTCATGCAGAGCTGCCCATGATAGCGCCGCTATGGCCATAGCACCGCTATGGCCAACCCAGCTAGTGGCTCTACACAACAAAGCGATGGGCAGAGGCTCGTGCATCTCCACCCTTAGCGGCGCTATGACCTGATTTGTAACGGTCGCGATTTTCGTGGATTTTGAATTGGAATAGCTTTTACTTCGAACTGAGGGCATAATGGGAGGTGACCAGACTTGGTATTTAGGGAGATTGCTCTGGAGAAAACACAACTCTCGACCGGGGTGCAAACCCTAGGTCCTGAGAAAGCACGAACTCTCTTCCTCTCTTCCCCTTCCTTCTTCTTCTTCTTCTCCATCGTTTTTCCTCTTCCTTTAATCTTTCTTCTCCAATTCTCTTCTTCTTTTCATTGGATTATGCTTTGTATTATTGGATTCAACATTGAAATTGCGATTAATTGTAAGTCTTCTCTTTATTTTTAATTCATGTGAATGATTAAATTGAGAGAGATGATGAATTGTGTTGAATTCATATTGCTTAGCTAATTCCTATTGCTAAGGATAGGGGATGAATATTCTTGTTTGAATTGTATCTCTCGGGCTTGAATCGTTCATACTTGTGTGAGTTGATTTAATTTAGAATTGATGAAATTGTGATTGACAGTTCGATATAATCGAAGGGTGACACTTCGATCTTGTGATTGGAAACAATTAGATATTGAATTGTTGAGTTTGGTTCTGTTGATTCTATATGACTAGTTGATTAAACACCTACTAGTTAAATTAGCGGCTTTTTGAACCGAAATGGGAGAAGTCGTAGACCTAGGCTTACATGAGATAGATAATTTCGTAACTAAATCATCTATGGGTTTGGATTGAAATACATTCTTGTCGGTATCTTATCCCTTGTTAAGAATAGTTATTGGGATTGGATAATTGACTTGTGTTGTGTGCTCGAACTTGCTCGTCTATGTTCAATCCCTTGTTACGAAGAGTTATTGGGAACGAACCGCTAGATGTTTAGGCGAGAGTGTCAATTCCGAACCAAATGATAAATTGCCCCATTGTGCTAAGAACTTGAATTAATTATCCCCGACTCCCTAGCTTCTCCATCTTCGTTTTATTTTTATTCTTAGGTAAATTATTGCTTTCATTATATAGTAGTTGGTATTTGCTCATTCCTCCTATTGGATTAGAGTGTTTAGGATTTTTTTCTTTTGTGTGCTATCAATATCAAAGCTAAATTCCGAACAGCCTTCCTCGAGAGATCGACCCGGGGAACGAATCTTTCGATTCGGTACTTGGTAATTTAAAAACAATTTGTGCTACAACAAATTTGGCGCCGTTGCCGGGGAAGACATGTAGGATATTTAATTTTGGTGTTGATATTATTTTTTTGTGTGTTTTTCTCTTTATTTTTGCATTTTTAGTGTTTTTGTTCTTTCTCTGCCTTTTTGTTTTTCTATTTTGTGTCTTTTTCTTTTTCTTTTTTTCGTGGCTACGTTGGGTTGTTTTGTTCTGTTGTGCAGGGATATGAATTTCAATCATGAGTATTCCTCCCAGCACTACCCCTCTTGGAACAGTGAGCCGAGTTATTGTGTTGGGTACTACATCCAATCTCACCCATACTTTTTCGAATAGTGCTGGAACCAATTTTCGGTCGAGCAGACGCATGAGT
This sequence comes from Striga hermonthica, assembly GCA_902706635.1. Classification (NCBI taxonomy): domain Eukaryota; kingdom Viridiplantae; phylum Streptophyta; class Magnoliopsida; order Lamiales; family Orobanchaceae; genus Striga; species Striga hermonthica. The sequence continues at coordinate 9,255,687 of CACSLK010028053.1, read as the reverse complement.
CTATCATGCAAGACGAGCTTACATATATGGGTGGACTCCGAGAGAATACCTTGACGAGCGATGAAAAACTCGACCTCATCCTTACTCGTGTGGTGGCCCAGGCAACTCGACTAGAGGAGATTGAGGGTGGATGTACCCGATTGGTGGACTAGCTCGATGGGATAATGGATCACATTCAATCTGTCAAGCCACGAGTCAATGAGACCTTGAGCATTAACTATCATATTTACGAGGGCGAGATGGAAGAAGAAGAGGATGTGCTTCCAGCAGATGAGGGTTATATTTTGATGGAGGTAACTTCTGAGCCCGAATTCGAGAATCCCTCATTTGAGCCATCATGCACCGTCGAGAAGGCCCCAGTGGTCCTGATATGCTCCACAGATGTTCTTATCCTTCCATTGGTTAACAATCGAGTTTCGGTGAAGAGAGCTCTAGGCCACTTCGTTACCCCACCTAGCTCCTATGCTCAGTTCCAGAAGAATATTTCTACCCGAGCCACCCGTACCTGCCTTCTGGCCTTAGTGCCAGTGCTGCCACTAGAGCTGTAAACGAACCGAACGTTCGCGAACAAAAGCTCGTTCGAGCTCGTTCGTGTTCGACAAAAGCTCGTTCATTTATTAATCGAGCCGAGTTCGAACAGGAAATTAGGCTCGTTTAATAATCGAACGAACACGAGCTCGTTCGTGAACGTTCGATTATGTTCGCCAACATTAATTTAATATAATTTTATTTAATTTTTTATATATTTATATAATATTTTTAATAAAAATCTAAAATTTAATATAATTTTATTTATTTTTTATATATTTACATAATTTTTTTAAATAAAAAATCTAAAATATAAAAATATTTATATTTTATTCTTCTATTTTCGAGTACGAACGACTTCAAACGAACAAATTTCGAGTTAATCAAGCATATTTTAAAAGTTTATATATGAAATTATTCGAACACGAACGAACTCGAACTTTGACGAACAATTAAACGAACGAACTCGAACACAATTTTTTGCCCGAAAAATAAACGAACGAACATGAACACTGTTCGAACGTAAACGAACACGAGCTCGAACAACCCAAGCTCGGTTCGGTTCGGTTTGGTTCGTTTACAGCACTAGCTGCCACTTCTCGAGAATACAAAGGCGTGGCACGATCGTCACTTCTTTCTGGACCCCGGATGAGTTCTCTTCAGGTTTCGTCAAGCTAATGACGTAAAACAAGCGCTTCTTGGGAGGCAACCCAAGTGATATTTATTGCTTTCTTGTTCATTTTCTCTTATGCCTTTTCTTTTACCTTTGAATAATGGGAGGTTCGGAGTTTTTGTGGTTTTTCTAGGCAGGACGTATCTATTGGGGATTTGAGCATAGGTGAGCAGCTTTCACGTGGATGCTTACTCTCCTCGAGGCATTTCGGTTTGCACACTCTTTTCCTTTTTTTTTTTTTTTGAGTTGCTTCGTGTCTTTTCTTTTTGTTTTGTGTGCTTGTGGTAGTTGCTAGTTTGGTTCATTATATGAAATTGTTGGGTCTTTTCATGTGACTTCCTGGTTTGTGTTGAAGCAATGAGGTCATTGCCTCATTCTAAGTGTGGGGGAGTCTATTTGGATTTTGCATGTTTATATGGTGGACCGGTCTAGTTTTAGGTTTTCTGTGTCCATGAGCATGGTATTGGTGGATTATAGGTTGTGTTGATGAATGTTTGATGAAATTGGGAAGTTGTGATAACGAACGTGTTGGTCATTGCCTCGGTATTTGCTTGATTGCTTTGAGTGACATTTATCTGCCTTGTGAGGATTTGAGCCTCACTTTTTTCTTCTTGTGAGATATTGGTCATATTCTTGAATGATTAGAACTTGCCTTGAGTTTGTTTGAAACAAATCGATTAGAGTTTGAAATTGCGAATATGATTGAGGCGTGCTTGACTAGCTCACTTTTGCCTTGTTCTTTGGTCCTAAAATTTATTCCACTAGTAGCCCTTTGAGCTTAAAACCTTTTCTTGTCAACCTATTGACTTATTTATGTGATGATTGGAAGATTGGTCGCATTTCTGAATATGGTGGATATTAAGTTGCATTTTATTTGCTTGACCAGTTAAAAAAAACATGAGAGCTCACAGGACGATTCGAATGGATTCTGCTCCTCTTACTAGTCGACTCACGTTGACAGGTAATGAGCATTGGGAAACTACTGTAGGACACTTGGATGACCTCCAATGTTTAAACCTATAGAATGTTGTCCTTTCGATTCGTTCATGTTCGGAAAAAGTCACTCTCCAAATAAAAAAAAAAAAGAAAGAGAAAAAAAGAAAGAAAAAAATAAAAAATAAAAAGGTTAAGTGACAATGTTGCAACTTATTCTGAGCATTTATGTGTTGTTTGTGGAATGTTGGTGGACGGTATGTGTGCTAGCTTGTTGGTTCGAATGAGTAGCTGACATTCGAGTAGTCTATTAGTCGAAAAACTTGGATTGATTATTTGAGCTTCATATCCATATATATTCGTACCTTTACCTTAGCCCACATTACAACCCGTGAAGTCCTCTTGATTCGCAAGTTTTTGAGCTTTGATTGTTTTTGAGTAATTTAAACGATTGGCAAGCATATGTTGAAACTTGAATATTGACCAATTTTGAGCGTTCCTATCACTTATTCATGTAAGAAAATGTGTGAGGCATACATGATAATCTATGTTTTGAGAGTTTGTCATTTAATGGCCAAGTCGATATTTGAGGCATATGGTCGTATGTTTGTTGGAATTCGACTCGATTGAATTGGGCATTTTGAAGCTCTTCTTATTTGAAACCGTATCCATGCTCGTGTCTTGTTTTGTTTTCTTTTTGTTCGGGACGAACAAAGATTAAGTGTGGGGGAGTTTTTTGTCCCATTTTTGTTGCATTTTTTGTTGTCTTTTTGTCTTTCTTTTTCCCCCATATTGAGTCTTTTCGTTGGGTTTTATTCATTTTCGTAGTTTATTGCGTGATTTGATCTTTTTTGGTTTTTCTTGTGTTTTCCGTATGTTTTTTTGATTTTTTTTTTGCTTTTGGTGTGTAGGTTGGAAGCCTCGGGAGGACCGAATTTTATGCAAAAATTGTTTGTACAAGAGTAAGTAAATAGAGGAGCTCGCTGGGAACACACAGCAAAAAGCGGAATCGAATTCCGATACCGGACGAGCCCGAACGAGCCCAAACCGTGAATTCATGCAGAGCTGCCCATGATAGCGCCGCTATGGCCATAGCGCCACTATGGCCAACCCAGCTAGCGGCTCTACACAACAAAGCGATGGGCAGAGGCTCGGGGATCTCCACCCTTAGCGGTGCTATGGCCATAGCGGCGCTATGCCCTGATTTGTAACGGTGGCGATTTTCGTGTATTTTGAATTGGAATAGCTTTTACTTCGAACTTAGGGCATAATGGGAGGTTACCAGACTTGGTATTTAAGGAGATTGCTCTGGAGAAAACACAACTCTCGACCGGGGTGCAAACCCTAGGTCCCGAGAAAGCACAAACTCTCTTCCTCTCTTCCCCTTTCTTCTTCTCCTTCTTCTCCATCGTTTTTCCTCATCCTTTAATCTTTCTTCTCCAATTCTCTTCTTCTTTTCATTGGATTAAGCTTTGTATTATTGGATTCAACATTGGAATTGTGATTAATTGTAAGCCTTCTCTTTATTTTTAATTCATGTGAATGATTAAATTGAGAGAGATGATGAATTGTGTTGAATTCATATTGTTTAGCTAATTCCTATTGCTAGGGATAGGGTATGAATATTCTTGTTTGAATTGTATCTTTCGGGCTTGAATCGTTCATACTTGTGTGAGTTGATTTAATTTAGAATTGATGAAATTGTGCTTGATAGTTTGATATAATCGAAGGGTGACACTTCGATCTTGTGATTGGAAATGATTAGATATTGAATTGTTGAGTTTGGTTCTGTTGATTCTATATGACTAGTTGATTATACACCTTCTAGTTAATTAGCGGCTTTTTGAACCGAAAGGGGAGAAGTCGTAGACCTAGGCTTACATGAGATAGATAATTTCGTAACTAAATCATCTATGGGTTTGGATTGAAATACATGCTTGTCGGTGTCTTATCCCTTGTTACGAAAAGTTATTGGGATTGGATAATTGACTTGTGTTGTGTGCTCGAACTTGCTCGTCTATGTTCAATCCCTTGTTACGAAGAGTTATTGGGAGCAAACCGCTAGATGTTTAGGCGAGAGTGTCAATTCCGAACCGAATGATCAATTGCCCCATTGTGCTAAGAACTTGAATTAATTATCCCCGACTCCCTAGCTTCTCCATCTTCGTTTCATTTTTATTCTTAGGTAAATTATTGCTTTCATTATATATTAGTTGGTAATTGCTCATTCCTCCTATTGGATTAGAGTGTTTAGGATTTCTTTTTCTTTTGTGTGCAATCAATATCAAAGATAAATTCCGAACAGTCTTCCTCGAGAGATCGACCCGGGGAACGAATCATTTGATTCGGTACTCGGTAATTTAAAAACAATTTGTGCTACAACAGTTCTTGTGCCTTTTAGGGCTGGATTTTTTCCTGTCACGTGCTATGTGGACTATTGATCTAATTCGTGTTGGCTGTAATCATTTGATTATCGATGTACTCTTTATTGGAGTGATATAAAAGTTATTGTTTGCCGTTTGAAAAAAAAAAAGTGAATGTGGGGAAAAAATAAAAACAATCGTATAACCACTCATCGCTTTAATTTTTAATATAAGTTACGCAAGATTAACGTTAAGTAAAATTCAAAACATGTTCATGTGAGCTCTTATTAAAACTCAAATTGAAACTTCAGCTCTGAAACTCTAGCTGAGCAATTGTGCAGTCCGGTGAAAAACCGTACCAAACCGCAAAAACAGAAAGACAAAATCTAGCGAAAAAGATTATGAAATCGCACCGCAACTAAGAAGAAAAATAAACTGAAACCGAAAAATAATCGAACCACGGAGCTATGCTCGACTTCCGATTTTATCTCAGTTTTTCTATGCATTTTGTTCATTTTGGTGCGGTTCAGTTAAAAACAGCACCGAAGCGTACAAAACCAAAAAAACTGAACTTAAAAAAAAAAAACTATAACTGCACTGCACCGCAATATAGGAAAAAATCAAACTGAAATTTTTTAATTAAAAAATCTAACCGAACCACACCGAATTGCATGGTTCAACTTGTTTTGTTTCGACTCGATTTTGCTCACCCCTAAGCTCTACCTAACTTTCGATCCATGAAAAATAAAATATATCTTTTAGCCCATATCGAGCGATGTTATTCAAATGTTGTTTTCGGAATTTTGTTTGTTAATTGGTGTTGTAGTCTTTTTTTTCGAAACGATTAAGTTTATGATATAGGATATTATACTCGACCGGGTTTAATGGATACAATGAATACATATTGGAGGATAAGCCCACGTACGAACTAAGACATAAAGCATACCAATATGGGCCAAGCCCAACTTGAGCCCAAAAAGGTACACTCCCCCTATAAAAGGGGGCTAAGGTATCACTTTCTCTCATTTTCTCCTTATTTCATGACTACACTTTCTCTCTTTTGATTTGAGCACTGACTTAAGCATCGGAGGACCGACGCCGGGGCCACCCCCGGCGTTGGTTTCTGCAGGTGCGGAGGCCGTTCGAGTTGAAGGAGTCGGGTGAAGCTTATTCACTTCATTGGCGCCGTCTGTGGGACCCGTAAAAAAGTCAAGTGGAGTTCCGACTGAAAAAACTCGAAAACCTCCTTCTTCTCCCCCAGCCGCCGCCACCGCCGGCCGCCACCTCCGCTGCCGGCCGCCGAAAAACGTGCTCCGATCTGAAAATGGTTGGCATCATCGGATAGATCTCGTCAAGGTGAAGCTACCCTCAAAATTTCATGTAAAAATTCCTTCAGGAAGACCTTCAATTTCGCGGTCAAATTTTCTAGATCTTGTAGAAGTTTGGTCAAAATCGGACATTCAAATGCATTTTTCCGACGATCCATGAGGGCTATGAAAAAACCGAGGGTGCCACCGGAATCCTCTTGACGAGGCCAATCTCCAGAGGTTGACCTTCACCAGAAACCACCACCACCGCCGCCGTCCGCCGCCGTCTCCGCCACCGGCCATCGGTCAAAGTCGTCCGATCTGAAAATTTCTTACACTATCGCGAAGCTCTCATCATGCTCATTCTACCTTTATAATTTGGTGCAAAAATTCATCTGGGAAGGCCGCCAATTTTCCGGTCAAAATTCTTGGATCTTACAAAAAATGGGTCAAAATCCGGTCATCTTCAACAAGTTTTCCGACAGCTTTTGACGATTCACATCCAACTGATGATACCACCAGGACCACCGTGTCGAGACACACACACGGACGTCCACCTTCGTCAGATACAGTGGGATCTTCTGCCATGGGTTTTCAGATTGTCTTCGCCAGGATATTTTCAAGTCGGTTGGAGGTTCTCAGGTTCGTTCAAGGTCCATCGACCAGGTTCGAGGATTCCCAAGTTCTCCTCATCGAGGCGCGTTGGTGGCTGGTCGTTTTCCTAGAATCCGGCGGCCTTTTTCGCCGGCACTATTTTTCCTGGCGGGTTCCGCCTCTGTTTGCATATTGCGACTTTGCTCAAAGCACGGTGGACGTGGACAGTCGAGCCAGCGAGAATAGGCTCAGTCAGTTTCTCTCGACCAGGTCCGCTCGAGCACTTGCAGGTTCGCTCGAGAACTCCTCGCTGGAATATTCTCCGATCATCTTCTCGCTGGAATATTCTCTGCTCGAGCACTTGCAGTTCGACCAGATTCATGGGTTCGAGGTTGTTCATTCTCCAATTTGCTCAGAGTTTTGTGCAGCTCGACCAGATTCAGGTCTGCCCAAAAATCTGCGGTACAGCTCGATCAAATTACAGACTCATTCGAAGTAGTCCCTCGGCCGAGACAGTTTTTTACGCCGGAATATTCTCAAAGATTGTTCGGGATTTCGTCGTGATTAGACCAGGTCCAAGATTTGCAGATTGCGGAGTTGTTCGACCAGATTGCGGAGTTTTTCGACCAGATTGCGGAGTTTTTCGACCAGATTGCGGAGTTTCTATTGCTGCCCAATTTTTATTAATTCCAGTGCGGGCCGCGCTTGCGGCCCAATCCTCTTACAAGCATCGGCCCGCTTCCCTCACAATCTCTGGCCCGCGCGCCCGCACTCCAGCCCGCGAAAAGCCCGTCCTGGCCCGCGTCCTCACAGGCGCTTAGCCCGCGCAAAGCCCACATTCGGCCCAGTTCCAGCCCGCGTCTCCTTTCCTCTTAGCCCGCGACCTCCCAGCCATCTACCTGGCCCAATGCTGGTTTTCAGCGACCCATATAGCGCCTAGCCGCTGCCCAAGATCCATTATGTGGCCCATTTCGCCCCCAAACCCTCCCAACTTGGTCCAACAACACCATTTCATGTCCAAAACTAATCCGAGAAGGTAAATTTAGGTAACATTATCGTGATAAAGGTACGACGCTTATTTAAATTGTGGACTTGAGGATTTAAATTGGCAAAAATGGAAAAATTATTTGATTCGACTCGAGGATTTAAATTGATGGAAATATTATATAATTTATCCGTGGATTATATGATTTTTGTGGAGATATTCGATTTGCTCGGGGAATCATTTGATTTATTCATGGAGTATTATTTGATTTGCTCGTGTTGGATTACATGATTTATTCGTGGAGAAAATACTTGATTTGATCGAGGCTATTCGATTGGTCGTGATGATGTTTTATTTGTTCGTGGTGAAATTTGATTTGGTCGACAGATTATTGGTAATAATCATGGATAAATTTATAATTTGCTCGTGGAAATATTGGTTTGCTCATGAAGATATTATTTGTGGAGCCATATTTGACTTATTCGTGGAATTATTTGGATTATTCGTGGAGAATTGCATGATTTATTCGTGGATAACTTGATTTACTCGTGGTGATATTTGACTTTTTCGTGGTGATATTTGATTTGGTCGAGGACACACTACTTTATTTATTCGTGGATATATTCAATTTATTCGTGCAAAATTATGCGTGGAAATATTTGATTCGTTTGTGGAATTATGTGATTTGTTCGAGGGAGATATTGTTTTGCTCGAGGAGATATTACTCAGGGTATTCGTGGATAATTATGTGATTTATTCGAGGATTATTTGATTTGTTCGTGGATATATTCGATTTGTTCGAGGAGAATTGCGTGATTTATATGTGGATATTATTTGGTTTATTCGCGGAGATGTTTGATTTGTTCGAGGAAATGATGATGTTTTATATGGGATGACATGAGCATAAAATGTCTAATGAAATTTCTCTGAATTTTGATCGAGGAAAAATCTTGACCATTGGGACTGGACATCCATGCAAACCTTCTGACAAGGAAATTTGACTCTCAACAAATGGTGTAGACAAGCCAAGAAAAAACAACAAAATGACTCGACTCTTGACAAGCTATGGCGGACGCGCTGTTGAGTGTCGAGGGCAAAATGGACGAGCATGGATGGTGTCGATCACTGGTGGCAATCTCAAAGGCAGAAATCATTCTCTTTTGAGAGAGGTAAGACGAATTGGAGTGGTATTATCGACCTTCAGATACAAAACTATTCTCAACACTTGATGCGGTGGTCGAGTTTGATCGACACACAATTTATGGACACGTTGAGGCTTTCAACATTATTTTTTGGAGAAATGTTAATTGTTTAAATATTTTGGGCGAAATTGATGGGACATGATGAGATATATGGATATGTTTGAGATTATTATTTGGATGACTAACAAAATGATCAGGTGCTATTGTATCTTGTTGTGTTCGATCTTTTCCTTTTCGACCTCAGTGGCAGGTCGAGGAATTCGAGCACAGGTCATCATGCACAACCAGGAAAGGGAGGTCGAATACATTGAATATTTTCTATTATTATCTCGTTCGATGTAATTATACATTTGAGGACACTAACGGACATGATCGATTACTATCCTATCTTGTTGTGTTTGGTGTTTTCCCTTCGACCTCAGTGGCAGGTCGTCTGAGTGAAGAAAAAAGTCCCTCGTTTTTGGAACATCCTTGATCCTACGATAGGGGTGGGCGAGGGTCGCTTGTTTTCAGAACACTCCTCGGGGTGGGCAGGTGGTCTCAAAAGTCAACGCCTCGAGGCTGGACGACCACCATATTTTCGGAACATTCCTTGGGGTGGGCAAGCGAGAAGACCAAAGTCCCTCATTTTCAGAACATCCCTGATCCTACGATAGGGGTGGGCGAGGGTCGCTTGTTTTCGGAACACTCCTCAAGGTGGGCAGGTGGTCTCAAAAGTCCACGCCTCGAGGCTGGACGACCACCATGTTTTCGGAACATCCCCTGGGGTGGGCAAGCGAGAAGACCAAAGTTTCTCGTTTTCGGAACATCCCTGATCAAACGATAGGGGTGGGCGAGGGTCACTTGTTTTCGAAACACTCCTCGGGGTGGGCAGGTGGTCTCAAAAGTCCACGCCTCGAGGCTGGACGACCACCATGTTTTACGGAACATCCCCTTGGGTGGGCAAGCGAGAAGACCAAAGTTCCTCGTTTTCGGAACATCCCTGATCCTACGATAGGGGTGGGCGAGGGTCGCTTGTTTTCGGAACACTTCTCGGGGTGGGCAGGTGGTCTCAAAAGTCCACGCCTCGAGGCTGGACGACCACCATGTTTTCAGAACATCCCCTGGGGTGGGTAAGCGAGAAGACCAAAGTCCCTCGTTTTCGGAACATCCCGCACAAGGGGTGGGCGAGTGGAGACATGGAGCCTATTGGAGATCTTCGAGGTCGATCAAACTCGCTATATATAGCTCGAGCAGGTCGATCAAAATCACTACAGATAGCTCGAGCAGACAGGGAGATGGGATTCATTACGACTCAAGTAGGTTGATCGCATTTTATTTTGATTATGGGTTTGACGAATTTATTTTTCGACCTCAGTGGCGGGTCTAGTATGTTTATTATTGCTCGAGCAGGTTTGTGGTTGATTTTAGTTCGTCGAATTTATTTTTCGACCTCAGTGGCGGGTCGAGTATGTTTATTATTGCTCGAGCAAGAATATACAACATGCTTGAATTTTAAATTTTGAACTGAGGGGCGATAGGACGAGGGGGTATAAGAGATCTTTAACATGGTGATCGAAACACAACAGACGTAAATTCAAATTTTTAAATTCAAGATTTCAGGGAGTGGTCATTCAGTTTATGGCTTTCGACCACATCGGCGATTATCAGTAGGTCCTTCGGTTTTTTGTTCTCGTTCTCAGCGACATCGCGATTCTTGTTTTTCGACCACATCCGTGGTCTCTTGATTCTCATTTTTCAACCTCAATAGTCTCGACTCTCAGTTTTCGACCTCAGCGGTATCGACTCTCGGTTTTCGACCTCATCGGTCTCGACTCTCGGTTTTCGACCTCATCGGTCTCGACTCTCGGTTTTTCAACTTCAGCAATCTCGACTCTCAGTTTTCGACCTCAGCAGTCTCGACTCTCAGTTTTCGACCTCATCAGTCTCGACTCTCGGTTTTTGACCTCATCGGTCTCGACTCTCGATTTTTCGACCTCAGCGGTCTCGACTCTCGGTTTTCGACCTCATCGGTCTCGTTTCTCAGTTTTTCGACCTCAGCGGTCTCGACTCTCGGTTTTCGACCTCAGCAGTCTCGACTCTCGGTTTTCGACCTCAGCGGTCTCGACTCTCAGTTTTCGACCTCAGTGGGCTCGACTCTCAGTTTTTGACCTCATCGGTCTCGACTCTCGGTTTTCGACCTCATCGGTCTCCACTCTCGGTTTTCGACCTCAGCAGTCTCGACTCTCGGTTTTCGACCTCATCGGTCTCGACTCTTGATTTTCAACCTCATCGGTCTCGATTCTCGGTTTTTCGACCTCAGCGGTCTCACTCTCGGTTTTAGACCTCAGCAGTCTCGACTCTTGGTTTTCGACCTCAACGGTCTCGACTCTCAGTTTTCAACCTCATCGGTCTCGACTCTCAGTTTTTGACCTCAGCGGTCTCGACTCTCGGTTTTCGACCTCATCGGTCTCGACTCTCGATTTTTCGACCTCAGCAGTCTCGACTCTTGGTTTTCGACCTCATCAGTCTCGATTCTCGGTTTTTCGACCTCAGCAGTCTCGACTCTCGGTTTTCGACCTCAGCAGTCTCGACTCTCGGTTTTTCGACCTCAGCGGTCTCGACTCTCGGTTTTCGACCTCAGCGGCCTCGACTCTCGGTTTTCGACCTCATCGGTCTCGATTCTCAGTTTTTCGACCTCAGCGGTCTCGACTCTCGGTTTTTAACCTCAGCAGTCTCGACTCTTGGTTTTCGACCTCAGCGGTCTCGACTCTCGGTTTTCGACCTCAGCGGTCTCGACTCTCAATTTTCGACCTCAGCGGTCTCGATTCTTGGTTTTTCAACCTCAGCGGTCTCAACTCTCGATTTTCGACCGCAGCGGTCTCGACTCTCGGTTTTTTACCTCAGCGGTCTCGACTCTCGGTTTTCGACCTCAGCGGTCTCGACTCTCGATTTTCGACCTCAACGGTCTCTCGACTCTCGATGTTCGACCTCAACAGCAGATCATTCAGTTTTCGATCTCAGTTGACGTTCGACTTCTGGTGTTCGACCTCAGTGGCAAGTCAATAGGTTCTTGTCCTTATTGACAAACCTTTCGGTTTTTTACCTCGGTGTCAGATCATTCGGTTTCCGACCTCCGTGGTCTTTTGGTTTTCGATCTTGAAATCTCAAAGCTCATTTGGAGGATATTTCAGTGGTTATTCAATGGTCATTCGACTTTCGATGCTCGATCTTAGTGGCAAGTTGAAGAAAACAGCTCGAAGAGGCACTTCACTCTTGGATCGAGTTATGCTTACTCGACCAGAGTGGGGGGACTAGATGATATAGGATATTATACTCAACCGGGTTTAATGGATACAATGAATGCATATTGGAGGATAAGCCCACGTACGAACTAAGACATAGAGCATAGCAATATGGGCCAAGCCCAAAAAGGTACACTCCCCTTATAAAAGGGGGCTAAGGTATCACTTTTTCTCATTCTCTCCTTATTTCATGACTACACTTTCTCTCTCTTGATTTGAGCACTGACTTAAGCATCGGAGGCCCGACGCCGGGGCCACCCCCGATGTTGGGTTCTGCAGGTGCGGAGGCCGTTCGAGTTGAAGGAGCCGGGTGAAGCTTATTCACTTCAGTTTATAATTAGAACACATATTTACATCTAGAGAGCAGCTAGTAACAGCTGAATCGAACAACTACATAGTTGAATCTAGTGGAAGAACATCCCTAAGGAGAACTTGGACTACCACAAACACTTACAATAATACTACTCCCACTGGTAGAGATTACAAACTCCTAAAAGAAGAATAAAACACATACATCAAATACAGAAAAATTCATAACACACACAAAACTAACCACAAACAAAAGACACAACTTAATACATAGAATAAGGCCCTTCCCACAGAAGCTCGACCCAGAATACGGATCTAGAAACTCCAGCTAACTACATTCGGACAAACAACCCAGCACACTCTCAACAGACCAAGAACATAACAACCTCAGGAGACCTGCGCCAAAAACCCCTCCCCTCGCACAACCCAGTCGCTGCATCCAAGACCAATCGAAGCCGAGAACCACCCCGGCCGGAGATCCCAACCACCCAGCACCAAGAATAGAGGGAAGCGCAAACCTATGTCTCAATCTCTGCAAGGGCGATGACCTCGATACCGTTGTCGTAAATCCAGAAATCCTAACAAGTTTCGTCCAAGCCAGGACCATCCCTAGAGCTGGACGGAGGCGCGCGGGTGTGGATCTCCCGTCGGTGGAGAGACGTGCCTAGATCTGATTAGAGAGGAGTTTTTACTATAGTCAAATTAGAGAGAAAATGGTAAAGGCGGGTGCTTTAATTGGTGTTGTAGTCTTTTTTTTTCTTTTTTCAAAATGACACATTTTATACCTCAAAAGAAAAATTTACAATAAGAAACCCGAGGGCTAACTAGCCCAACGAACCCACCAAGAAGGTGGAATCAGGGAGGAATGCTTACGAAAGCTACCTAGACTAAAAATTAGAACCAACTAGAATAGGGTACAAATACTCAACAATGTCAACAACATCCGAAATTAGCATGCATCGACCTAATTACAAACAAAAGATAAAACTAAAAAAAAAAACTCCAACAAGGGTAGAATCACACCTGCACTAAACACTAAAAAAACACGCCCCTACAATAAAAATATTATCTCCCCAACTTAACGCAAGCAAATCGCAATGGCCACTAAGACCAACATCCGAAATAAAACCTGCAACAATCAATCCCCATGAACCAAAGCCAAGGAGAGCTACGAGGTTAGGCCCCAAACCCAAAAACTCCAATTAGAAGCAGATAGTCAGATCTGGAGAGGAGGAAGCCTCAACCCAAATTTGATCTCCCGAGCAGTCAAACGGTAGAGGACGCCTAGGGAGAAGTCTCAACGAGACACGTCTGAGGATCCCAAAACCAATGTTCAAGAGGGGACTGCACCGCGAGTTCGAGCTTGACCGAGCGAGAGAGACAATGTCCAGACGGAGAGAATACTGACAAGAGGCCAAAAGGGCTCCAATAATGGCCAGGACTAAAGGATAAGATGCAGTACAATGAATCCCATCTTGGCTTGAGAGAGGGGTTGAGTTGCATATGAAAATATGCTGAATAATTTTCTTGTTTTCAGCATTGCGTGAATCATCACCTACTAAGTATATGTAAAAAAAAGACCCTCCAGGCCGCACACAAAAAAAAAAAAAAAATAATAAGAAAGCCTCTTATATTGTGACAATATATATAGTTTTCCTGTATTTTACTCTTTGTGTATATAAGTTGTGTTTTATCTAAACATAAGTTGTTAATGTATTTTAGCAACTTTAGTCTTGTAAAGTGGGAGTATAAATAGCCTACTCCATATTGTAACCCTAACACTATTCATCATTCTCATTCTATCAAAGCCGCAGTATTTTTCTTTTCTCTCTGTTCATCTTCTTTCTTCTGCATCTTGTTCATCTTGTTATGATCTTCGATGGAATCCTGATATGGTATCATTCGCCAGATTCTCACGATCTGATTTTCCGCACATATCTATACTCTGATCTCAGTTTTTAACCCTAGATCTATCGATCCATTCAATACCTGAAACCCTAGATCTATCGATCATATGGCTGTTAATCCTTCTGATGATCCGTCCTCTGCATACTACCTTCACGCCAGTGACAATCCTGGTGCCTTGATCGTCGCCGATCCATTTGCCGGCGACAACTACGTTTCCTGGAGTCGAGCGGTCACCATGGCGCTGAGCGTGAAGAACAAACTCGGGTTCATAGACGGTACAGTTGCATCCCCATCCCCCACTGGTAATCCCTCTCTGTATTTGGCTTGGAATAGAGCGAACAATCTGGTTCTCTCTTGGCTGTTAAACTCTATCTGCAAAGAAATTCGCCAATCTTTACTGTTTTTCAATAATGCCAAAGATGTTTGGGATGAGATTCGTACTCGATATGCTATGTCAAGTGGACCTAGAGTTTTTCAGTTGGAAAAATCGTTTAGTAACATTGATCAAGGCTCTTTAACTATCACACAATACTATAATCTCTTTAAGTCATTGTGGGATGAATATGTGACTTATAGGCCTCTGTTTAAATGTTCATGTGGTGCTTTTGTGCATTGTACTTGTGCTTTGTTTGAAGCAATGGCTGTAGCACAACAACAGGACTCTGTTATGAAATTTCTAGTTGGCTTACATGATTCCTATTCATCTTTAAGGAGTCATTTCTTGTTGTCCACTCCTCTACCCTCTCTGTCCACTGTTTATTCCTTGTTACTACAGGAAGAAAGCCAGAGATCCCTATCAAATAACCCTCAAACCACTGAATCCCTTGCTATGATAGCCAAGTCTCAGCCTACTTTCTATAAAAACAGAAATCCTATTTCACCAAAGATCCTAATACAAAACAGAATCCTTTTACCAAACCATATTACAACAAAGACAAACCAAAAACCAAGTGTATCCATTGTGGTTACTCAAATCATTCCTCTGAAAGGTGTTTCCAAGTTATTGGCTATCCCCCAAATTGGATTGGTCCTAAAGGTCCTAGAGTTCACCCAAATCACTCTGCACATGCAGCCATTGCTGACAACAGAAACACACCTACTGCTAACACAAATGTCACCACTGATTCCATTACTAATGATCTGTTCCATGAGTTTTTAGCTTTCAAAAGGTCTCAGGAAAAAAATAATACTGTTGGGCAGCACAATATGGCCCCAATGGTTGCAACTGCTTATCCTGAGGCACAAGGTATGCCTCATATATTCTCTTGCAATGTTACTAGACAACTGTCTCATAATACATGGATATTAGATACTGGAGCTACAGACCACATGCTATGTGATTTTTCTCTATTTACTGATACTCCTAAACCTGTGAACATCAATGTTAACTTACCAAATGGTACTCATACTATTGCTACTCACATGGGGCATGTTCATCTGTCTGATCATATTTTTCTGCAAAATGCATTATATGTCTCCAATTTCCACTTCAATTTACTATTTGTATCTAAACTTGTTACTACCAATAATTGCATTGTACAATTTGTGTCATCTTCATGTCTACTACACGACCAAGCCACTCATCAAATGATTGGTTCTGCTAAACTCATTGGTGGTCTTTATCATTTCTCATTTCTTACTGATCATACTGCTAACCATGTATCCCTGTCTTTACCTGTAAACAATACAAACCATGTAACCAATGAAAACTTTGTTTCTGATGACTCTACTATGTGGCATTACAGACTTGGTCATATGTCTTTCAGTAAAATGAATTCATTACCTGTATGCAAACATAGTAAATCTATACCTAATCCTTGTGATGTTTGTCACTTTTCTAGACAGAAGAAACTGCCATTCTATGAAAGTCATTCATCTTCTCAAACTGCTTTTGAACTTGTACATTGTGACTTGTGGGGCCCTTTCTCTGTCACTTCTCATTCTGGTTTCAAATACTTCCTTACTATAGTTGATGATTATAGTAGGGTAACTTGGATATACCCACTTGTTCATAAATCTGACACCAAGAAATTTATCAATCATTTTTACAATATGGTGTCTAATCAGTTCAACAGCAAAATTAAAATCTTAAGATCAGATAATGGCACTGAATTTTTATTGCATGATTTCTAATTTTCTACTCTCTTCATGACATTATACACCAAACTAGTTGTGTAGAAACTCCACAACAAAATGGTAGAGTAGAAAGAAAGCATCAGCATCTCCTTCAAGTAGCTCGAGCTCTTCTATTTCATGCCTCATTACCACTTCATTTTTGGATAGATTGCATTTTGGCTGCAGCACACATCATTAATAGGGCACCATCTTCTGTTTTGGGCAATAAATCTCCTTTTGAAATTTTATTTCATAAACAACCCACATATGATCATCTTAAAGTCATAGGTTGCCTTTGCTATGCATCCACATTGCAATCTCATAGACATAAATTTCAACCTAGAGCATCCAAATGCATTTTGCTTGGCTATCCTCTTGGTTGTAAAGGATATAGACTTTACAACCTGGAAACCAAGCAAACAATGAGTTCCAGAAATGTTATATATTTTATGAAGAAGTATTTCCCTTCAAAGATCCCATTGATTCTCAATCCTCTACTCTCTTTCCACCCCATCTCAGTTCATACATGATACATCTGCACCATTTATTCATACTGAAGCCACTTATTCACCTGCGCATACTCAAACACCTCAACTACAACCTCAATCAACTATATCTATTCCACAACAACCTAATTCATCACAACCCCCATCCCAAAATGATACAGCATCTAACACACCTACTATTCCATTGAGAAAGTCCACCAGACCAAAGAAAACCCCTGCTTATCTCAATGTTTACAACCATAACTTACCTGCAACCAATACACCTTCTTCAAATCTTCTTCAATGCAATTCTGGAACATCTCAATACCCTATTTTTGATCATTTGTCTACTGAAAATCTCTCTAATAGTCATCTGTGCTTTACTGCTGCTATATCCCAATATACTGAGCCTAAGACCTATTCTCAGGCAGCCAAAAATCCCTTGTGGCAGGAAGCAATGACTAAAGAAATAAAGGCTCTAGAACAGACTAAGACTTGGGAACTCACTAACTTACCTAAAGGCAAAAACTGCATAGGTTGTAAGTGGGTTTACAAAGTCAAGTTTAAGTCTGATGGAACCTTAGAGAGATATAAGGCTAGACTAGTAGCTAAGGGTTATACCCAAGAGGAGGGCATAGATTACTTTGACACTTTTTCACCAGTAGCAAAAATCACCACTGTCAGATTTCTTATTGCTTTGGCATCTATTAAAAACTGGCATATACATCAGTTAGATGTAAACAATGCATTTTTACATGGTGATTTAAATGAAGAAGTGTACATGTCCCCTCCCCCTGGTTATTTAGATAAGAATGATCAAAGGGTTTGCAAATTAACTAAAAGCCTATATGGCTTGAAACAAGCCTCAAGGCAATGGTTTCAAAAACTCACCTCTTGCCTTATTGATTTTGGTTTCACTCAATCAGTAGCAGATTGTTCTTTATTTACTATGTCCATTGAATCCAGTTTCATTGCTTTATTGATTTATATAGATGATGTTATACTCTGTGGCAATGACCTGTCTTTAATTTCCAAAATCAAAACTCATCTTGATAACTGCTTCACTATTAAAGACCTTGGAGTTTTGAAATACATTCTTGGCATAGAGTTTGCTCACTCTTATAAAGGCATAAACATGTGCCAAAGAAAGTATGCTTTGGACATACTCACTGATACAGGTTTTCTGGGGAGCAAACCAACTTCAACACCTATGGATTCCAACTGTAAGTTCACAGCACACACAAATTCTGATTCTCTCACTGATGCTTCTGAATATAGAAGGTTAATTGGTAGACTTCTATATTTAACTATTACAAGACCTGATATTGCTTATAGTGTTCAATGCTTAAGTCAGTTTTTAAGCAAACCAACTACTGTTCATTTAACTGTTGCACATAGAATTCTAAGGTACATCAAAGGCACAGCAGGACAAGGTATACTCTTTCCTAGATGCTCCTCTCTGAATTTAATTGCTTACAGTGATAGTGATTGGGCTAGTTGTTTGGATAGTAGAAAAAGCATTACAGGTTACTCTGTCTTTCTTGGTCAATCTTTGATATCTTGGAAATCAAAAAAGCAAGTCACTGTAAGTAGAAGTTCAGCTGAAGCTGAATATAGGGCTTTAGCCTCTACTTGCTGTGAACTGCAATGGTTATTATATCTCTTTGCTGATTTCAAACTTGCTCACACTCAGCCTGCTATTGTGTTTACAGACAGTAAATCTGCAATGGCCATGGCTGCTAACCCAGTGTTCCATGAAAGAACAAAACACATCGAGCTTGATTGCCATTTCATCAGAGAGAAGGTTGCTAATAAAGTCATCCAACTGGAATACATCTCCACAAAGGAACAACTTGCTGATATCCTAACAAATGCCCTACCTGGTCCTTCCTTCCATCATCTAGTGTCTAAGCTGAATCTGCACAATATCCACAATGTCCATTTTCAGCTTGCGGGAGGGGGGGGGGTGACAATATACATAGTTTTTCCTGTATTTTACTCTTTGTGTATATAAGTTGTGTTTTATCTAAACATAAGTTGTTAATGTATTTTAGCAACTTTAGTCTTGTAAAGTGGGAGTATAAATAGCCTACT
>CACSLK010028053.1:9199602-9236783 GCA_902706635.1 Striga hermonthica | reverse complement strand
CCCCCCTCTTCCATCGACGGGCCTCTAGGCCCTCTTATCTTTGTTATGTAGTTTCTTGTGTCTCTTAGATGAAGTTTGTACCCTTGAACACGTGTGTCGCTCCTTCATGGAGTAATTGTCTCCTTTATAGAGTTTGTTTTGTGGTTTCTTGTGTCTTCTTGATAAAGTTTGTACCCCTTGAACACATGCATCGTTTCAAGGGAGGTTGGTCCAGACTTTGTTCTGGTTCTATTGATGTCTGATGACATCTCGATTGTACTCTATTGAACTTCTTATGTTATTATTATATTTGTTATTGAATTAAAAAAGTGAACCATGTTGGGATCTGTGAGGATCTCGAAAATATGCAAGTCACGGATTGTCTACGAATTAAACCCTAAGCGCAGCGGAACTAGAAGCGAGGGTTCAACGCGTACTGTTTTTAATTTTTGCCGACTCTGAGACATTTCTGATATCCGTTGTTGGAAATCGTCTGAGTCTCATGTCCATTGGGCAGCCGGACTTGTCCTTGCACATCACCGGATCGCTTATAGTTGATATCGGATCGTCCTGGGCTTTTCTCGGACTCATAGGAGCAGCTGGACCGTAGCTAGACCACTCTGAACCAGTTTTGGGCCATTTAGGCTCGCTATCCAGGTGTTGGGCTCGCTGGAAGGCATTTGGACCACGCCTGGGGTGATTGGGCCACGCGCTAGGAGCATTTGGGCCGCGAGCTGACTCGAACGCTTGCTGCTGGGCCGCGGCTGGATGCAGGAGGACACACGGGCTGGCTTCGGGCCTCGCGGGCTGCACGCGGGTTGGAGGTGAGAGGAGACGCGGGCCGCGTGGCCCGCACGCTGTCTACTTGCAGTTTTGGGCCTCTCCCGTTATTGGGCCGCACGCGATGGGCTCCAAGCATATCTGGCTGCGCGCATCACTTCTGGCGGGCTTCATCGCCACCTGGGATCCGCGGGCTTTAGGAGATGGACATCTGGGCTGCGCCTTTGGGTTGTGCGCATGGAAACCAGACGGACTGGCGCGATTCCAGCGGCTGTTGGCCGCCCCTGTGCGCGACTGCGGCTTGCCGGAGCTTGCCTGCCCGGCCGCCTTGGCCGGTAGTGGCAATCCAACAGGAGGATCACCGGAATGTGCCGATCGTTGTGGGATGCTAATTAGACAATTCCAATATATTCGATTAACATAATTCTCGCCTTTTGTGAAGAACGAACAACCCCGCTAATTACAGATAAATTACGCGGTTGAATATATATATATATATTAATTGCTCGATCACCTCATATCTTCTGTTGTATGACCGGACATCTTCTGCGATTAGATGATGGGCGATGAAATCAGAGATATCTCTATTGGAATTACTTAGAGAAGAAGAAAAAAACACAAGAGAGATAAGAGAGCACAAAGGGGGCGACGTGAATTCCTCAATCTCGTGTGATAGGCTTGTCTCTCATCTATCTCCTAATACCAATATATGTGATGTATTTATAGGCTACAAAAGGGATTCTAAGGAGCTATTAATTGGGCTTCTCCTATTATGATTATACTATAACCCAAGCCTATCAAATCTAAATAGGAATAATACATACATTCCACTAAAATAGTATTATTGAATAAACTCCCAATTCAATTCCCGAATTATATTCGAGGCTCCAATAATAATTACTCGATTTATCTCCTTGTGTTTAATATATATTGTCCATCAATTAATTTAATTACTGACAATTAAATTAATTGACATTGTTGACATGGTTTTCGATAAACCAAGTTAAGCAATACTGATCAAGCGATTATGTTTAGTAAGTGGAAGATTATATTCGTACAAGCGGATGACGTCTTCAAGGATCCCAAAGCAATCACATATCGGGTGAAAATGGATCAAGAACCGACATCTTCATCAACTGACTGATATCTCATATCGGTTATGACATGTCAGTTACAACATGTCGGATATGACATATCGGTTATAACTAATCGAGCCGATATCTATGATTTGCTAAACCGACACCATGAGGCGGTGCCAACTCAACACAAGTTATCATTACACTTTGCCAAGTGGCACACTACCAAGATAGATGACAATTAGCCGCCTTTGACCTTTCTAATGTAATGATTACATTTCTGATAAATGTTGTAAATTAATATAAAAGGAGAAAATAGATGCTCCAGGGACGGACACGAAAAATATACGACAATATTCAATAAACTTTGTTTTGTTTGGACTTTCATATGCTCTTCGTTAATCTATCTTGAATACACGACGAACTTTTCATTGTCATATAGTTGTTAATTACCATATAACAACAGTTTGGCGCTAGAAGGAGGGGGCCTCATCACAGTTTTGAGGTTAACCTTCGCTGTTATAACTACATATACGCTCGAATTCGCCATGTCGCAATCTGGTCGGGACCATACTTCTCATGCTAGTCAGAGCCAATTTACCAACCGTTCCCCAGGACGATCAACACCACCTCCTCCGGTCACGAATATCATGAACTTCCTTCAAAACCCGGAGTTTATTCAAGGTTTAACCTCTCTTATAGCTCGAGCCATGCTCAGACATTCGAGCACTATACATGTATCAACTCCGCTTCCTACGAATCCAACGGAACATCCAAATCTTGCTCATCGTGACCCTGAAACACATGCGGCGACATCACATGCAACGTCACAACCACACCATACTTCTCCACGTCGAGAGGAGTTAATTCGTATAACTGCTAATCCAGTAACGAACAACCAAGTCGCGGAGGAACCTCCTGTTCAAGAAATGACTGCTGAAAGCCATTCTGCTCATCGTCAAAGAATTCCATCACGACCCAGGCCTATCTCACCGGTACCTCGTGACCGTGAACATTTACGGTGTCAGATTGAACGGAATCGCATGTCAAGACATAGTGCCGAAGAAATCGAGGTTCTCCGTAAAAGATTGGCCGAAATTGAGACTCGACAGAAGTCACAAGAAGATTCTCCCCGACATGTCTCAACATCGGGAAATGTTATTATTGAAGCTGACTCGCCTTTAGCTCCAGAATTTACTGCGGAGGCGCTCCCTGCTAAGGTAAAGATTCACAAATTGGCATGTATGACGAATCTTCAGATCCAGACGCGCACTTGGGTCATTATACATCATGGATGGACTTGCACGGAGCCTCGGACGCTTTGAGATGTCGGATGTTTTCCCTCATACTGGGGCCACAGGCACAAAAATGGTATTATACCCTTCCGCCTCACTCAATTTGGAAGTGGCAACAATTACGTGCAGCTTTTCGATCACATTTCATTGGAGCTCAAGTTTGTCTTATCCCAAAAGAATCGATCACTAATATCGTACAAAAGGATGATGAAACCGTTAAAGATTACATATCTCGGTTTAACGACCGAATTCAGAACATGGAACCTTGTCACCCTGAGACCCTACTAGTGGCTGCAATTGTTGGGTTACAGCCCAATTCGATGTTTCGATGGACCTTATGTCAAAATAAGCCGTCTACTTTTCAAGAATTCCTCGTACGAGCTCAACAATTCATTATCGCTGAGGAGTCGATGTCGGTTCCTAGTTTTGACTTCTCGGTGAAGGAGAATAAGACTGAATCAAATGCGAAAAAGAAGAATAAGAAGAATTTTGGGAAAGTGCAATATCGGAATTATTCAAGAGGATATGAAGATACTCCAGAATCCAGAGCTGCCCGAGACCAATATGCCGACAACGTGAGGACAGGCTATCAAACCGTTTATTCGGCCGGAGCAGCTACAATTTTTGAAGAACTGAAAGGAAAGGGAATTATTCCTGATCCAAAACCAGTAAGAACTTCTGAAGACAAGCTGGACAAATCTCGATATTGTGCGTACCATAAATCTCCGGGACACAATACCGATGAATGCCTCGGCCTCTTATCGGCCCTTTTACGTTTGATTGGTCAGTCTCAACTTCAAAAGTTCAGAAATTTTGACAATCGCCGGAAAGGAAGGCCCGTGGATCTTTCTGACGAGGAAGAAGATGATAATCGACCCGCCAACCTGAAAAGAGCCCGTGCGAACGATAAGGAAGTTTTTACGTTTTTTACTTCGACCGACAACTGCAAAAAACCCAAAACACATGACGCGTTGAACCCCTCTTACTGCATACCTCGAGTCAATTCTAAATCCAAACAGTTGGACACTTCTCGGTGAAAAGCTAAAGCCTATGTCAGGGAAGCCCAAAATGCCGAGAAACGAGTCATGAACGTTGATCTTCGAGATACCATTAATAAACGAAATTGTCCCATCACATTCAGTATTGAAGACGCCAATCTGTTTGCTCACCCCCACTCTGATGCCCTTATCATTACTGCTCCGATTGGAGGAATTCCCGTTCACTGAATTATGGTTGATACAGGAGCTTATTCAAGTATCTTATTCCGCACTTTCAAGAAACTGGGTTTGGACCCTGCAGATATCAGACCTTGCAACGACCAAATTCAAGGCTTCAATGGAAGTATTTCTTGTCCTATCGGTGAAATATTACTCCCCATACGATTTGGCGGCTTTGGACCAAAATCCAAGATCATTATGGAAACCTTCAAAGTCTTGGATGTTCAAAATGAGTACAATGTTGTTGTAGGGCGAACTGCTCTTTACAAACTCTGCGCTGCTGTGTCAATTTTTCACTATGCCTTGAAGTTCCCCACCATTGAAGGGGAAGGCACTCACTATGGAGATCAGCGGGAGGCGCGAAGTCTGACGTTGCTCTCAACTTCACGAAATCTTCATGTATGCGAGGTACGGGAGACTGATAGCTCTGTTGAGTTGAAAGATTCCGTCCTTCCTGACTCTACAATAACAGATCAATCTGCTTCGAATACTGACATCTCCTCTGTCCCTGATACCGATGTCATTGAGACGTCAGATTTGCCTGAAACCTTGGATGGAGCCCTCGACCAAGGACAACCTCTTTCTGCGGAGGATATGAAAGCTCACGAAGATATAGATCCAAGGATACAATTCAAAGATAAGAGTCATCATGTTCGGGCGGAACCAGTTGAAGATGTCGAAATTATTTACATGGATGAACTAACTCAAGAAAAACCGTTGCGCATTGGAGCTAGTCTTCAAGAACCCACACGTTCGCACTTAATTCAATTTCATCGGTCAAATTCCGACGTGTTTGCTTGGAAGCATGAAGATATGAAGGGGATAGACCCGCAGAAAGCATGTCATCGGCTAAATTTGGATAAGACCGTTAAGCCCGTCATACAAAAACGTCAGAAATTTGGACCAGATCGTCAGAAAGCGTTGGAAGAGGAAGTGAACAAGCTTATAGACAATAAGTTCATTAAAGAAGCAAAATACCCGACGTGGATATCGAATCCTGTCTTGGTGAAGAAAGCTACCGGTCTTTGGCGCTTATGCATTGATTTCTCGGATTTGAACCAGGCATGCCCGAAAGATAGCTATCCAATTCCACATATCGATTACATGGTAGATGCTACATCGGGACATCAGCTCATGAGTTTTTTGGACGCCTATTTCGGTTAAATCAAATACCCATGCACCCCGACGATGCTGAACATACTTCGTTTTATTCGGCCCGAGGTCTTTATTGTTATGTCATGATGACTTTTGGATTAAAAAATGCTGGGGCCACGTATCAAAGGTTGGTCAATAAGATGTTCGCTCGTTTGATCGGTCGCACAATGGAAGTATACGTAGATGACATGCTGGTGAAATCAGAGCAAGCCTCCCATCATATTGCTCATCTTTCCGAAGTCTTTGACATCCTTCGAGAATATTCAATGGTGCTTAATCCCAAGAAGTGCACCTTTGGGGTTGGATCAGGAAAATTTCTAGGATACATGGTGAGCCAGAGAGGAATCGAAGCTAATCCCGCCAAGATTCAAGCCATACTTGATTTGGCTCCTCCGACATCCATCAAAGGAGTTCAAGCTTTAACCGGTCGACTAGCAGCTTTAAATCGATTCATTTCAAAGTCGACGGATCATTGTAAACCTTTCTTTGACGCCATCAGAAAGAAGAAGCCGTTTGAATGGACCATTGAATGTCAGAGTGCTTTTGATAACATCAAAGAAGTTCTTTCACAACTACCGACGTTGCAAAAACCTCTCCCCGATGAACTTTTATATTTGTATTTGGGAGTAAGTGATGTTGCTGTTAGCGCTGTTCTTATACGACAAGATGGACTGCAGCAGTTCCCAATATATTATGTTAGCAAAGCTTTACATGAC
This sequence comes from Striga hermonthica, assembly GCA_902706635.1. Taxonomy (NCBI): domain Eukaryota; kingdom Viridiplantae; phylum Streptophyta; class Magnoliopsida; order Lamiales; family Orobanchaceae; genus Striga; species Striga hermonthica. Next base: position 9,230,565 of record CACSLK010028053.1, on the reverse strand, counting down.
GTTGAATTGCGATATCCGTATATGGAGAAACTAGCTTTTGCGTTGATCATTGCTGCACGAAAATTGCGACCATATTTTCTGGAACATTATGTTGTTGTGTTCACGTCATATCCTCTCCGACAAGTCCTCCATCGACCTGACACGTCGGGAAGGATGATCAAATGGGCTATAGAACTTGGACAGTTTGACATTCAGTATCGCCCACGGACTGCCATCAAAGCCCAGGTGTTATCCGACTTCATAGCAGAGTCCACGCCATCTGTTAGCACATCACTTCAGGATCCGACGTGGACTCTCTACATAGATGAATCGTCCACCGCTATACGAGCTGGGGGAGGAATCGTTTTAGTCAGTCCTGATCAACAAGTGTTTTGTTACTCTGAAGCATTCACTTTTCCAGCTACTAACAATGAAGCTAAATATGAAGCTCTCTTATCGGGTCTACGTTTTGCTGAATCCACGAATGTTTCCTCCCTCCACATATTTTCTGACTCTCAGTTATTAGTCAGTCACATCAATGGCACTTATGAAGTCAAGGAACCACGATTGCTGCCTTATTTTGACCTTGCTAAGAAGAAGTTATCACGATTCAAAATGACGTTGGAACATATACCTCGATCGTCAAACATTCAAGCAGATGCTCTCTCACGCTTGGCCTCTTCAACCGATTCGAATAATGTCGAATTCGTGCAAATCACCCAACAGACGACTTCTTCAATAGTCCCTACCGACGTCGCTATGATCGAGGCCGCTTCGCCAATTCCAAATTCAACTTGGATGGATCCAATCATCAACTACCTTCAAACCGGGGCCATGCCTGAAGACCCAAAAGAAGCCCGCACCCTTCGTGTTCGTGCCGCTCATTTCACAATTGATCAAGGAATATTATACAAGCGTGGATATTCCACTCCGTTGCTCAAGTGCTTGTCGGAAACTGACGCTCGACGTATTCTTCAAGAAGTACATGAGGGTGTCTGCGGTACCCATCAAGGAGCGCAAGCTTTATCTCACAAGATCCTCAGACAAGGTTACAACTGGCCGACTGTCAAGAAGGATGCCGCCGACTGGGTGCGACGATGTCACAAGTGTCAGATATTTGCTCCCAATGTTAACCAACATCCTGAATCCCTCAAGTCGATATATAGCCCATGGCCATTCGCAAAATGGGGGATTGATTTAATTGGTCCGCTTCCGACAACCAAAGGAGGTGTTCGCTTTGCGATATTGGCTGCCGACTACTTCACCAAATGGGTAGAGGCTGAACCTCTTGCAACCATCACCGAACAAAAGATGATTGATTTTGTCTGGAGGTCCATCGTTTTTCGGTTTGGGATACCGAACTCTATTATAACCGACAACGGTCGTCAGTTAGAAGGGAAAAAATTTGAAGACTTCTGTGAAGATTATGGTATCAAGCATTTCTTCTCGTCACCTTATCATCCACAAGCTAATGGGCAAATAGAAGTTGTAAATAAGATCATCAAGAATGGCTTGAAAACTCGACTAGAGACCGCAAAAGGATCTTGGCCCGATGAGCTGCCCCATGTCCTTTGGGCCTATCGGACGACGACACGAAACTCAACTGGAGAAACCCCGTTTTCATTAGCATACGGAACTGAAGCTGTGATACCGGTTGAACTCACTTCTCCAACATATCGGTTTACTCATTTTTCCGAAGAAACCAACTTAGGAAACCTGAGAGCCAAACTCGATTTGGTCGATGAACTACAGACTGACGCTGAAATTCGAAATGCTGCTTACAAACGACGTAGCGAAAAGTACATTAATTCAAAGTTCAAGCCACGTTCGTTCGTCGTGGGAGACCTCGTGTTGAAAAGAATAACCGGGGCCAATGTCGGTCCGTTGCAGCCGAAGTGAGAAGGACCCTTCAAAGTGAACCGTCTGATTTCTAATGGTACCTACCAACTTGAAACTCTAGATGGTGTTCCCCTTCAGTACCCTTGGCACGCAACTTATCTGAAGAAGTTCTATCAGTAAACCTGAAGGCTGAACTCTTGTCTCCGATGTATGAAAGTCTTTTGTCCTATCCATGTACAAGAATCGCATTTTGTTGTCAATAAAGTTTGTGTGACGAACCACTATAATTTGTTCGATCACTCGGACCTCAATAAATCGGTCCTCGTTGCTAAGGCTAAACGTGTTTCATACCATGAAGTTGGTATGACCTAGCCAAACGCGACAAAGCCGGATACTTCCAAGCCCTGAAGATGGTTTGGGGAGGCTTATGCTGTACAATTTCAAATCCCGACGTTGATTTGATGAGCTTACAATAAATATTTCTGAGTTCTTTGAAACATTCAAAGACGTTTACAATAAATGTTTGCAATAAAAGCAAGTTGGCTATAACTTGTTCTAATAAAAAGTTTATAGATGTCGGATATGCTATAAATTATGCCGATATCAAGAATTTAAACAAACTCGTAAGAAAGCAAAGCGTAAGTGCCAAGTATCATGTCGGAGTGATCACAAGCATGATCTGCTAAACATTCATTTATCTCTACTCCGACGTGTTTTGACTTGTTACAATAATATGTCGTAACAATACATTCATAAGACACAAAATCATTAAACATCGAGTTTCATTCATAATAAAATATTGTCATTACATCCGATAAAAGAAAATAAAAAACAAATAACTGATATCAAACTTCATTCATCTTTCTTCGTCCCCGACGACGACGCCCCTCCGGTTGTGGAAGACTGGGAGTTCCCAACTTCAGCTTTGCTTTTGTCTGCAGCGTCCAAATGATCTATCAATCTCTGGCCCAAGCGCTGCATCACCTCCTCTTCCTTCTCCTTCATTGCTCGGACGACGTCGCTTTCTTTTATGATGACGACGTCATCATCCTCGTGTAAAACTCGATCGTCGTTGGAGGGGATCAATTCAGTCAACCATCCTTTAGCCTTGGCGTAGTCTTCTGCCACCTTTCGCAAGGCAAAGCCCGTAATTGCGCCCATGAGTTCCTCATCAGATAGGCCTTCAAGTGTTTCTACGACAAACGCCTCAGCAATTGCCTCAACACATATATTTGCCAGGTCGGGTTTTTTGACCTTTTCCACCTCAAGGACCATGTCGATGAAGGCCCGGCGAATTTTAGCTTTACGCTCGTCCGACAACGGCGCCATGTCTAACTCGAGCATTCGACTTTCCTTCTGCTTGAGAAGTCGGTTGGCAAAATCTCGTTCATCTTGATCGGCCGGAATGTGAGCATTCTTGATCTCGGGGTTGAGGCGATGCTTCTCCATTTTCTCCAGAAGAAAGATTCGCAGCTCATCGACGGTATAAATGCCATTTTCCACCCGGTCGATGACCCAGCGCAGTGTCAGTGCGGCGTTCAACTCTAAATCCTATTCAGTCACAGTATCCGCACTCAACACCTTGTCGGATTCAACCACCACCTTCTTGCCGACATCGATGCCCTCTTGGAATTTGAGTTCAGCAGCGGCTTTCATCTCTTGACGGAGTTTACCCATGGCAATCTCATGGGCCTTAGGACATCGGATTAGTTCAGCGTCCTTGTCGGATCGATCCTTGCGGACAGCTTGAAGCTCAGCCTTCAATCTCGTGAGCTGCTCGTCTTTCTCCTTTGTTGTTTCTGCAACTTTGGCCAGCTGAACCGACAAGAGGTCATGGGCCAACAAAAGATTTTCCCTTTCAGTCTTAAGAGCGCCCACCTCAGTTTGTGTTGTTTTCAGCTGGGCATCCTTTTCCGATATCAATGCCTCATAACGGGATTTCTCATCTTCCAAGGAAGCTATCGCACCTTCCTTCAAACTCAGTTCGTGCTGCTTCTCATCCAGCTCATGAACTCGGCCCCGATAACTGTCCACGGCCGCTATGAAACTGACGAGTGCTCACCCCAAACACCCTCGGGCATAACTAAACTTCTGATCATCGGGCAGAGATGCAATTCCGGTATGAGTTTTCGGATCCCAAGACATTAGCGGAACTTTCGGCGCCTTCACTGCCTCGTTGGGGATCCGATGGTTGATTGTGACTTTTGGCTCGGCGGCTGTTTGAAACATGGCGAACCAGGGATCAAACACATCCTCTGGCAGCTTTAGCTCTGCAGCTTTCTTCTCATTTACTTTGAGAAAAGAGTCCCTCAGAATGATCTCGGGCTCTTCGTCCTCCTTGCCCTTGTACGCGCCGGTATCTTGCTTCTTCTTCATCCTTTCCGCCACGTGAGACACACTGGATCTCTTGCGACGATGAACCACCGTCGCGATGGGCTCCTCTGGTACTTCTTGAGAGACTTCGGTCTCAAAAGTGGGTTCACCAACCGGCGTCATTATTTGTTGCAGTGGTGCCACCTCAAGTGGCGGGACGTCGGTAACCAGTGGCTCATTCACAATAGTCGGTGTAGGTTCCACCCTTGTTGACTATGGCTCACCGACGGCGCTTTGAGACCGGTTGGGGTTCTTTTTCCATGCCTTAAGGAGATTCATGCGTCTAGCCATCTCGGTTGATCGAAGATTTTTGTTTTTTCCGACTTTGTTTTTCAAATCTATGTTCGGATTACGTCTCCGATGTTCTTCTGCCTCAACGGGATCTCCAAAACCGAAGTACCCTAACAATGGATAATAGACTGCCACGGGATATTTCAAGTTAGGCTGACATCGTCAATATGAAGGATAAAACAAAGCAAGTAAGAAGTGTACCTGGTTGAAACAAAGAGTTTAATACCCCGGGGGATAAGCCAGCTAGCTCTAATAGAGAATCCTTCACAAGTCGTTGGTATCGTCGCTTGTTTTGGGAAACTTCAAACAACTTGTCAACCCAATCATACAGTAAACTTTCAAATTTGGGTTCTTTCTTTCCCGCTGGTTTTGCTACAAGGTCACAAAAGCCCACCTGTTAGCGAAAACAAAAGACAAGATATTAATAATCAAAGTGAAGAAAAAGATAAGGAACTTACAGTAACTAGATTTAATCGCCATCGGGATACTAGTCCCATTGGCAAGAAGGTCGTTGGTGAAGTCGGCACATTGCCAGTCTCCACCAACCCACAACCATTCTTCCTGAAAACCATGGAGTCTGTCGGGGATTTCAGCTATTAATTCTCCGACTTTAACTCTTGGTTGAGGTTTACCGACAAGTGAGAAAGTCACAAGTGGGTCTGTCACTTGTCTGTCTGGGCTTTTTCTGAAAGTAAACATGCTTCTCATGTCTCTTGCTGACGGTAAATCCCATTTCATCTCGGCTAAAAGCACGAGTAAACCTATAACTCGTTTCCATGAATTCGGAGCAATTTGACACAGTGGGAATTCCCAATTCCTTAAGTACTCAGTGATTATGTGCGGCAAAGGAAATCGCAACCCTGATCTTAAGCTCTCAGCGTACACGCCGACACACCCAGGTGGTGGACACGTAATCTTTTCCCCCCGGATATGGCGCAAATAAATGTACCGATGTAGGAACTCGAATTTCACCCCGTAGCATGACGACATCGGCATCTGCCAGTATGCTCGGCTCACCATGGGATGTAAGTTCGGGGTCCGGCCATCTTCTAATGGTTCGCCTCCAGAATCTCAGGTCATCAATAGCATTTTCCTCCACAGTTTTGTCCCCCTCAATGTCGTTTAACCGGATATTCAAGCGTTCGACAAATACCGGATCCCACCGACTACACTCAGACAACAATTCCATCTCCCCGGAATGGACCATGTTGATCACCATAACATCCAACTCGTCGTCGCCGGAAGATGCCCACGATACGCTCATGATGTGAAGAAAAGTGAGTCGAAGTAGATAAATAAAACAAAGAAATAATTCTTACCACGAGTGGAAGTTCACAGATCTGGGATGCTTTGAGTACAGTTACAAGGCGATTAGATTGCGAGAAAATGAGAAATTTGATTGCAGATAGAAAGTGAAGGTAAAATAAATCTCGAGAGAGGATTTTCTATTTATACTAAACCCTAAATTTAGTGATAACCGTTGGGAGAAGGGGGAAATAGGGGCGCGTGGACTGAACGTTCTTAATTCGCGAGTCGACACGACCTTTGAGAATCGCGCCTCTCAACAGTGGCTACGTGGCCTATCAAAAGTAACCGTTGCCCCTATCAACGAACGTTGCAATTAATTGTAATAAAATTGCACTATTTCAACTTTTAGCACCGTTTTTGACAAGTGTGAAGACATCAGAAGGACAACTGCAAAAACCGACATGTTCCACTCGCTCAAAATTAATTGTTTCCTGGTGAATTTTCAGCATCACTGCCCGTCTTTTCTCAAGACATCCATTAATGCTGGGGGCCACCTTGTTGACATGGTTTTCGATGAACCAAGTTAAGCAATACTGATCAAGCGATTATGTTTAGTAAGTGGAAGATTATATTCGTACAAGCGGATGACGTCTTCAAGGATCCCAAAGCAATCACATATCGGGTGAAAATGGATCAAGAACCGACATCTTCATCAACTGACTGATATCTCATATCGGTTATGACATGTCAGTTACAACATGTCGGATATGACATATCGGTTATAACTAATCGAGCCGATATCTATGATTTGCTAAACCGACACCATGAGGCGGTGCCAACTCAACACAAGTTATCATTACACTTTGCCAAGTGGCACACTACCAAGATAGATGACAATTAGCCGCCTTTGACCTTTCTAATGTAATGATTACATTTCTGATAAATGTTGTAAATTAATATAAAAGGAGAAAATAGATTCTCCAGGGACGGACACGAAAAATATACGATAATATTCAATAAACTCTGTTTTGTTTGGACTTTCATATGCTCTTCGCTAATCTATCTTGAATACACGACGAACTTTTCATTGTCATATAGTTGTTAATTACCATATAACAACAGACATCTATAACCGAGACTAGTACCACTCATACCATTATTATTATGTTGGAATAAATTTCACTGGCCAGATTTAACATAATAATCCTTCATGAGCTCATCTCAAGGACATCATCAAACTATCACACACGGTGACCGTAAATATTCTAACAGCACATAGTAATACAATAATATTACCCAAAACAGTAAGTATATTGATCCAGTAAACTAAATCAAACCCAAGTGAATTAAAGTAATATTTAACCGAGACCTAGTTCGTTTACGACTATCAGTGTAAAATGAACTTTTCTTCTCTGGGATCCGTTCAATATACAAAGTGCACTAGTGTAACTTATCAGTCAAGACCAACTATACGGTTAACACTACAACCGTTCGGATGTGGTGTTCATTTCCATCTAGGTTGTGAACCACAATTCTTGTTTTGCAAGTAATTGATAGAATGATCTTTTGTTTGCCCGATGGCGACCCCTTCTATCTAAGTGCAGAACAACAGAACATAGCCTGTTTAATTAAATATGATTCTCTTTCAAATGAGTTTAGTGTAAATACATCTAAAGCCAAGTGAATATTCTAACAGCACATAGTACATACAATAATATTGCCCAAAACAGTAAGTATATTGATCCAATAAACTAAATCAGGCCCAAGTGAATTAAAATAATATTTATTGCATGCACATGCCTGTTTATATTTTATGGGTTAAGAGTATGCATAATTAACCGTCCGGAATTTCCACACGAAAATCCAATTTCCAACGACGCTCATTCTCCAAGTCAGCCCCTTGCCAATGAAAACAGACCTCATGACCCGGCCCAACAAAGGCTGCTGGTGTGGGCCGCTTAAATTCACGAACCCTTGGGTCATCACAATTATCCGCCCAAAACACATGCGGTCTGTCTTCTTCAGCGATAAAAAAATTAGGATTATTATATCTGCCACGACCCTCAACAAACCACTGCCTTCCCACTGCTGCTCGCGAAACCGGCCATCACATCGGTTGTCGGCGTCATCAAAAGGACAACCGGGAGTAGTGGGCCTTTAGTGGGGAAAACGGCCATGGTGCAAGGTTTCCTCGTCAGGCGGAACACGGTGGAACCCACCGGCGAAACACCGGCCGTCGCGATCAAAGGCATCACAACGCGCACCCAAATGTTGTGGATCTGGAAACCCTCAGGGCGGTAAACCATTAACCACACAGTGAGAAGAAGACCGACACCGTCGCAGGGTGCAATTTCCGTCATCACCGTCCCGATCAAAACCCGCAGCAAATGGGTTAACATCAGACCACGTACTGTCACTATCAAAATCGCCGACGTTAGTGTCTGGGGGCAGTTGACGGGGTGCCTCACCAAATCCGTGACCGCCACGACCACCACGTAGGCCCGCGCGACCCCTCCGACCTCCGACGACCTCATCTTGTGCTCGTTGATCCCTCAATATGGTAGCCAGCGTCGATCGTATATCTTTGATTCCCGTAGCGAGATCAGTAACACGAGTATCCATGAATTGCAATCTGTCGTCCATATGTTGAAGACGAGCGTCAATCCCGGCATCTCGTCGTGTCGGCGGCATCGAGAACCGTCCCGAATCTGATACCAAATGATGCAGCGTGCATGGTGACAAAATGATCAACAGAGAACCAAGAACAAAGACACAGTTTCTTTCTGGTTCAATCGATAATATTTCATAGCTGCCCGATCTTCATACACTTGTATGGTTTGAACACTAATACAAAGTCCTAACCACCTAAACTTAAAAGCCCACATAAAACAAGCCCAACACAACTTAAATATAAATATTAATAATAAGAAATAGAATACCATTCAAACTAATGAGACGAGACGGTCATATTTGTCGAGATATGCTAATGCAATCTCATCAACATCAATTATCCCTGGTGAGAATTGTTTAGTTTGTTTAGTTGATTGTATTGTGGGTGAGTTAGAGTAATGTCTAGACGCCCGCCGCATGGTTGTCTCCCTAGATTCAGTTGGATGGTTGTTTAGCTTATTCTAGTTGTACTTATGTGTTTATTTTTCTATCTATCGTTTCGAAAAATAAAAATCCATTTACCACAAAATTTTAATATGGCCCATTTTCCAATTTAACTATTTTCATGATGAGAAAATTGAAAAAGAAAAAAAGAAAGAAAGAAAAAGAAAAAATCTCTAGTTGCAAAATAGAAATCAAATGTGGCCTTTTCGATATCAGCCCTCATCTTCTTGATCTTTTAGTGAGCCACATCCTTCTCGGCTCGCAGTTGGACCACCAAAGCCTTGGTAGCCTCGAGCTCTGCAGTCTTCTCCTCGAGCCATTCTATGAAGATTAATTAAGGTTCATGTAGCCCATAAAAAATAATAAAGTAAGATTTGACCATGAATTTTGGGAAATCGATTTACGGGTGCACTCAGGTGTTTGCCGGTTGTGGGAAAGGCCTTCTCTAGTCATAATTCGTCTTTTTGTATGTTTGTGGGTTGTGTTGTGTAGTAGGTGTTTCTTTTTGTAGTGTTGTTTGTTTTCTCTTTATTGGGAGCGTGTTTTCTCATGTTGGAAGTGTGTTTTCTCACATTGGGGGCGTGTATTCTCCTGTTAGGAGCGTGCATTTTCCTTGTTTAGAGCTTCTTTGTTTTAGTTGTGGATGCGTTGTTTGTTTTCGGTTTAGCGTAGGTTTTAGGCAATCTCTGGATCTATCCTCCCATTCGAATTTTTAGTTGTCTCTTTCAGCTTTTGGTTGTTTTGTAATTTGTATTTTGTGTGTTTTCTATAAAACTTATATCGTTTCAAAAAAAAAAATAATTACGGGAGATAGTGGTTGATGATTTGTTGGTGTATATACCGAAAACTTGGCTTTAGATTTATTTACACTAAACCCATTTGAAAGAGAATCATGTTTAATTAAACAGACTGTTGTTCTGCACTTAGATAGAAGGGGTCGCCATCGGGCGAACAGAAGATCATTCTATCAATTACTTGTGAAACAAGAATTGTGGCTCACAACCTAGATGGAAATAAACACCACATCCGAACGGTTGTAGTGTTAACCGTATAGTTGGTCTTGACTGATTAGTTACACTAGTGCACTTTGTATATTGAACGGATCCCAGAGAAGAAAAGTTCGTTTTACACTGATCGTCGTAAACGAACTAGGACGATTTTCTTGATTGGTTAATCGCCGTCGAGTCGGTTCTTGATATCAAAGGAGTCCCGGATGACCATCGTGTGGCGCTTGTTATTACACGACTTCGGGGTCGTGCGACTGCTTGGTGGCTAATTGAAGGGTGTGCGACATCGTCAGGGCAAATCGAAAATCACTTCGTGATTGAAGTTTCGTATGTATCTTGAACGAGAATTTTTACCGTTTAATTTTGTTCGTACATCGTATCAGCGTTTACAAAATCTTCGACAAGGTCAACGCAGTGTGGACGAATATACTGAGGAATTCTATAAACTTCTCGCACGGGTGGATATTCGTGAAACTCCGGATCAGTTGGTTTCACGGTATATTGGTGGGCTCCGTCTTTCGATTCAAGTCACACTGAACATGTTTACTCCCCATTCCGTCTCAAAGGCACATCTGCGGGCATTATTGGTGAGCAGCAGCAGGCCCGATAGGTGGGCACTTCTTTTGTGCAATATGCAAAAGAGCCTATTGGGATTTGGGGCACCGCGCCATCTGCGAAGGCTCAGATCGGTTTGGGTCCTCCTTCTGATGGCCGTGTGGTTGGCCCCACGATGGGAGTGGCAATCAGCAGTCTAATGGCCCGCGTTGCTTCACATGTGGCGAGGCAGTTCATCGTCAGACACAGTGCCCCAAGGAGAGAGGGTCAAGGGTGTTGACTGTTGAGGATCTAGACTCGACTGTTTACGATGGTCCTTTAATTTTTGATAAAGAGCCGCCAGTTCTAGAGGTGCATGTCTCGGGAGATGTGGGTCACGCACTTGTCCTTCGTCGGTCTCTTTTGTCTCCCCACATTTCTTCTGAGGATAAGGTCCAGCGACCCCATCTTTTTGAATCCACCTGCACTATTAGTAGCTGGGTGTGCCGTTTTGTCATGGATTCCGGCTCCTGCGAGAACGTGATTTCCAACGAGGTCGTAACTAAACTTAGGTTGTTAAGTGAGCCGCATCCGAATCTATATGCTCTTGCGTGGATACATCATGATGATTTTGTTCGTGTCACCCGACGCGTGTTAATGACCTTTCCTATCGGATCCTCTTATAAGGACATGACATGGTGTGACGTCGTGCTTATGGATTCTTGGCATATTTTATTAGGACGACCATGACAATTTGATCGCTCGGTGGTACATGATGAACACCTAAACACATATAGTTTTTTATTCGACGGCGTCCGTATAGTCTCGCATCCGTCATTCTCCAGTTCGGGTCCTTTGCCATCGTCGTCTCCGATTTTATTCGTTTCCCGCGCCGAGCAGTGTAAGGATTTATCCGGCTCGGTGGACGGTCGCTCGATAGTCTTTGACGTAGGTGATTTTGTTGGCTGGGTTGCTCAAGACGCCGACGAGATTTCGGATTCGAGGGCGAATCCTCTCCATCTGGGAGAGAATGATGCTGACGAGATTGCATTAGCATATCTCAACAAATATGATCGTCTCGTCTCATTAGTTTGAATGTTATTCCGTTTATTATTATTATTATTATTATTATTATTATTATTATTATTTATATTGTGTTGGGCTTGTATTATGGGGTAAGGGGGGCTGCTGTGACCCAGTAACAGCAGCCCCAACTGTTATTTTCAAGCCATTAGATCAATTATAATCTAACGGTTTAAAGTTATGTTTTTTCTCATTTTCAAACAGCAATTTCCGCCTCTTTCTTTCTTTTTTCTAATATAAAAATAGTTGTAGCTTGTAGGCCTTCAACTCTTTCCACTATCCAGTATTCATAATTAAACTTCAACCTCGATGGCTAAAATTAAAGAGAAAATAAATAGTAACTGAAGATTTTTTTTTATTAAAAAAAAAGCAGCTGAAAACAGGAACAAATATTTTTAAGGCATGGTGGTATGTTGATGATGAACTGGGCCATGGGAACATCACAGAACAGGAAACGAGACAATAATTTAGAAGAAAGGGTTTTGGGTTTTTTTCTCTTTCCTTCTTTTTTCTTTGTTAAACTGAAGAAGAAAGTTAATCAACCCTGTTTTGTATTCTTGAATATGTAACATAGTGGAGGATCTCTGAAAAGAACCGACTTCAAACTTAGGTTGACTCTAGGACTAAAAGTGAATGAAGGCGAAAATAATAAATTTACCATTACTAACAAACAAGAAATTATAAGTTCGCAACATATGAAAGTAATTTATTTTACCATGTAATGTACAACCCTTTGATTGCATTCACCATGATGAGAAAATGTCTCTTGATCTGCTCAAGAAAAATTAGGCCGGGGACCAATTCGGTTCTTAACATATTTTTCAAGAACCGAAACCGGAACTGAAATAAAAAAAACCGGTTCGGTTAACACCTAAATATCCACAGGAACCGAAATAAAAAAAACTGGTTCGGTTAACACCTAAATATCCGCAGGAACCGAAAAAGAACCGAACCGAGTTATAACGGTTCGGTTTTTTTCAGTTCTTCAAGTAACAGAATAATGAAAATAACCAACAATAACCGATTTTAAATTAAGAACCGATCAAAACAATTGCAACTCATGAACGAAAAGTATCATAAATATCGACAACCGAATTGCAAAAATGAGGAACCGAGTATGACATACCAAGAACCGAAACCGAATCATGTATATAAACATATAAAACATGCATATCTCATATATATATATATATATATATATATATATATATATATATATATATCTGGTTCCTCGGTTAATACACATACATTTGGAAACGAACCGGGAATTGAAACCAGTTTTTGCAAAAATTAACCGGAACCGAAGAAAAAGTTTTTTTTAATGACCGAACCAGATATTTTCGGTTTGGTTCTCCGATTCCCCGATATAAAATCTCACCCCCAAGAAAAATTAAAAAGGAGAACGAATCAAAGTCAAAGATGCAATAGTTTGCGTAAGGATAACATTCATGAACTTTATAGATTTTAGCATGAATGACCAATTCCGATAATTGATTATATTAATTCAACCCACCTACTGAGGTCTCGCCTCCAATAGTAACCAAATAATACATAGAATCAGTCTAAAGTACGAAGTGCGCTACAACAAAAGAATATGCAAAATAATAGCAAGGCCCCGTTTGTATGAACGCTTAAACCGACAGACACAGACTTAAAAAAAATTATCAATTATGTGTGATACAGGAGAAACCTGTAAGTAAACAAATTGCAAAAGTATATCTTTAAAATTTTCCTTAATCAATTTACTAAATTGTGCACTAGAATGAACAAGAGAAAAATTATACATTCCGCAAGAAACAAAAACTCATTGATGTTGAAACAGTGAGCGTAAACTTCACAAACAAAACCGAATTGAAAATATCCTGCACTCATCATACCACCAAGAGCCATAAGTTTTAAGATGATCAAGTAAAAAGTTAGTGTACACCTAACTGCTGGTGGTGGTATAAAATAAAAAAAAAAAAGGAAGAAAAGAAAGAAAGAAAGAAAGAGGCGAAAATTGTTGTTTACAAAATGAGAAAAAGAAATTTAACTTTAAACCGTTAGATTATAATTGATCTAATGGCTATAAAATAATAGTTGGGGCTGCTGTTAGTGGGTCATAGCAGCCCCTCTTACTCTGTATTATGTGGGCTTTTAAGTTTATGTGGTTAGGACTTTGTATTAATATTAAAACCGTACAATTGTATGAAGATTGGGCAGTTATGAAATATTATCGATTGAAGCAGAAAGAAATCGTGTCTTTGTTCTTGGTTCTCTGTTGATCATTCTGTCACCACGCATGCTGCATCAATAATCCAACTCCTACGAAGAACAATAACACAACTCCTATTAAAAAGAATTACAACAAAAGACTAGAAAAACACCACCACACTACAATACACACAAAAACCAACAAAACAACACAAAACACCACCACACCACAACACACACACACACACACAATAGATAGAATAATACCCTCCTCTACACAGGCGAGAAAATTCGCACAAACCGCGATGCGACACTCAGAGACTATCGCCCATTCAGATCGGACTTTGGCTCTAGCACCGCTCCAAAAACTCCAGTGTAGCCACGGCTAGCCGGAACCGAACCAAACACCAAAAATCTTCTCCAGACGGATCGCTTCTGAAGCTTAGACCGGAGGCCGGCTGACGACCCCCCCACCCACCCTACCACCGGGAGCTCTAACACTCCAACTGACCAACCCCTCCGCTCAACCAACCAGCCATTCAACCAACCTGCTGCCAAAGCCCGCACCAAACTACCCTACCAAGCCCAAACCACCAACTAGAGCTGAAGAGATGAAGAGAGGGGAGTGGGAGTCTTACCTCGACCCCGACCAACGTCGGGGAGGGTGGCCAAAATCCGATGTGCAATCCCTGCTCGGAACTCAAAAAGCCCCATACAACGACATAGGCACCTTTTAATCGGCAAGTCCTACGCCCGACGGAGATCTTTAGCTCTAAGAGGGGCGAGCTTTGCAGTCAGCAGCGATCAGGAGTGGGTCGCGCGGAGGGCCCTAGAGGAGGCGACGACGATGGCTTCTGCGATGGGTTTACTTCCTTTTAATTTGGGGCTATTTTTATAGAGATAAATTTTCTCAAACATGTTTGTTTAGATATTGTTTGGTTTAGGGGAAAAAGGAGGGGAGGGGAGGGATTATTTTACTTTTCTCTTGTTTGGTTCACATATTTGATAGGAGGGGGAGAAAATTTTTTTAGTTCGAACTCCTTCCCTCTCTATTTTTGCTCTACTCCAAAAGTGGAAGAATATGGAGGGGAAACAATTTTACCCTTATTATTATATATTATATTTTAATTTTCATTTTAACGTTATTATATTTGTCATTCTAACAACTAGTAATCACCCATGCTATGCACGGGGATATTATGACTTGTGAGCTTTTTAGGAGGCAATTTTGTATATAAATTGTGTAATAACAAAATAATCTTGATCATAAGAATAGACATATAAACATATAATTAAACTGAATATATCATATATTATTGAACACTTCCCTATATACAACATTATTGGTTTGATTATTTGACACGTCATCTTCGCCACAAATTAAGATTTTCAAACATTTTCGGTTAGTGACACGGGAGACAACAACATATAACTGGCCATGACTGAACACTGGTTTCTTAAGAAATAAGCCAACATCATATATTATTTAATTAATATATTTACATTATATTAGTAATTTCTATTACCGGAAAATGCCAAATTTATGAGCATATTTGCTGCCATTAAATTGTCCATGAACCTCCTCCATTTTGCTTGTGCATCTTCTGCATGAGTGGTACCACCACTCATCTATAATTGAGACCACTGTAGCACATATCCAAATATCGGTTTCCTACATTTACAAATGTACTATTTTAGCCATGTTTTCATTAAATAGAAGTGGCACATAAGTAATTGTATTTAAATATACCTCAGCAGTCTCATAGAGTGAATCAACAGAACTGACAACAACATCACCATCAGCTAATTCTTGAAGTTCAGATTTCACAACAATATAACTCTTTGAAATTAACCGGGCCCTTCTAAGTGGGCCGACCACAGCCCTATATAAGATAAAAAAATTATACTTTTTTAATGATCTATAATTATATATATATAACTATTGAATATTATAATAATTCAAAGTAGCTTTACCTATTGCGAAAGTCCACAATATCTGGAACATTTTCGCCAGCAATTAGCCTCGTTATATCCTTTGATGAGGTTACTTGCACTTTATCTGTTTATGAAGAAATAATGTAATTTAAACACTTTTGGATAAATTAAATATATAAATTGAAGACATTAAATTTTATTAACCTGCCCATGCTCTCGAACGCCCTAATTGAATTATCAAAGTCCATGAATTGTCGTGGGCAAGTTCACTCTCAAAGTTCAGGAACTGGCCAACATATGTCCCCCCATAGAGTGCATGGCATAATGTTTCCCCTAATTTTTAATTTAAACAAAAAATATATTATCATAAATGTGAAAGTAACATTTGCATTACAATATTATACATGAATAATAATATGTAGGTGTAAGTTAAAATATTACTCCGGGTCCATTAGTGAGAATGCAATCATGCGAGTTTGTACTCCTTTGACGTTCTTCAATTGAATTGGATTTATCTCGACCACCAACCCAATGACATCTAAATATGTGTTAAATATGAGAAATTATTATTTATCATGAAAATTCTAAAAAAATAATTTAAAAAGGTAAAAATGCGATTACCAAATAACATTGATTCGTCGATCTTCTCGACATCAGTTAGTGTGATGAACCTTCGAAAGTCGAAACGGTAAATTGGAAAGTCACCCTTGTAGCTTATGTGTTCAGTTCTACTATGTAAGATAAGCCTGTATTGGGCAATGGTAGATCTGTACATTCCAATATTACTCTCGACCTGATAGTTTCGAAGTGCATAGACAACCCCTTCTTGGAGTTCATTGATTAAAATTGGGATGTTTACTGCTCTTATTATTCTAGTAATTCGAACGCCCTGAAAAAAAAAAACATAATATTGTAAATTATTGTGTAATATGAGAAGAAAGAATTAATCATTAATTTAATATTATAAATTATACCTCAATGTCATGAAAAACAATTTCAAGGATGTTCTTGTAGGATGAGTAGTCATTAGTCCTTTGAAAAACACGAACCACTCTTAACTTGAGCATTGGCCTGTTAGTCCTTGTTATTTGCTTGATGTTTCCCCAGACTTTTGCCATTTCTCTGCTTGTATGCTTGTACGTCCAAATGGAAGTGTGAGTTTTTGTGATACGTGATGCACGATCGATCGGATAATCATTTTAAAGGCATGGGATAATAGTTGATAACCATTAGATTAATTTAAAATATGAGTTTTAATAAATTCAAACTCTTATATGATGATAAGATAAGTGCAAATTAGTTAATCTGTAGAGATATTTCGGTGTGATAGAATCAGACTCACCGTATATATCTATACTAATACATACCATGCGATTAAAAACATATTAATATATAAATTATTATAATTTTAATTTAACCAAAATTTATTCAACCATTGTTTTAAAATGTTGTTTGATTAAATGACGTAATAAAAATAAGTATGGATTGAACCATTATTAAGTGATCAAAATGTTATTTGAGATATTAATTATTAATATAAATAATGGCCGATTTTAGATAATGAGTTATCCACAGATTATTGTTCTAATATTATCTCTACACCATTAATTATTATCTCTACAACATTAAATTTAAATTCAAATTGTGATTTTCTGTCAATAAAAAACTACCATGTGCGATTTTAAATCATGAGTTATCTACATATTATTGTTCCAATATTATCTCTACATTATTAATTATGAATTCAATTTGGGATTTGGCATAATTACCACGTGCTATTTTAAATCAATAGTTATCCACAGATTACAGATTAGTATATAAATATTTATAATATTAACTTAACCAAAATTTATTCAACCATAGTTTAAAAATGTTGTTTGATTAAATGACGTAAAAAAAATATGGATTGAACCTCTAATAAGTGATTAAAATCTCCACAGATTGAAGTTACCATTAATTATGAATTCAATTTGTGATTTTCCATCAATAAAAAACTACCACGTGCGATTTTAAATCAATAGTTATCCGCAGATTCTTGTTTGTTAGGTTAGAATTGCGGCAAGATCATATTTAACCTTTTATCATTAAGATCAACGTTTATTATTATATAACACAAATTAATATAAATATTATAATAAGGGATAAAATGACCTTAACATTAGGAGTGGAAACTTCGACCACATCCTCTTCAAGTAGGTTGAACTTTTTCTAAGGCAAAAGGTGAGAGCAGACAAATCTTCTTTTTAACTTAACATAAAGCTAGCCATTGTTCCTGGTGTTAAAGAATGTCCTCCTCCAATTATGAAGGGACCTCCGAAGAGGCCGGGGCCCCCAAGAACAGAGTGGAAGAAATAAGAGGTCCTTTGTCAAGGTCTCAAGGAATGCAAACAAATATTTATGAATATAATCCATTATGATAAATTATTGAAAAATCACGCAATATAATCCATTAAATGTATTTGCTTCAGCTATTATTAATTCCGTAAATATTTATTTATATAATCTTATATTGAAATATTTGTTAAATTTTGTATTAATTTATATCTTATATCATGGCATTCTACCAATTTTAAACTAATATACAGTAGAAGTAAAAAATAAAATGTTCAAATTTTCACATTCGTGCGACATCCTCTCTATATATAATTTCAGAATGCGCTGAGCCTACGTGGCTGCTTCTGGTGCTTCGGAATCCTATTTGGCGAAGAATCATGCTTCGTAATTAGGTTTGGATAAATAATATTGATATATTAATAATTAATAATCTAGGTTCGGGTATTCCATAAATATTATTTAACTAATTTAGGTATTTTAATATCACTTTTACTAATATAACCCTTTAATTCTTTGTAATTTTACATAGTGAGACACTAAGTGACTAATATATCCCTGAATTTTGATTTGTTTCCTTCAATAAGCTATTGAATTATAAATGTATTTTAAAAGTTGATAACTTAACAAAAAATAATAAAAGGTAGTTATATATATAATATATAATATATGAAATTAATCATCTTTTGATGATCTTCGATTTGACATCCATATTGTATATATATGAAATAAATAAATTATATTTATCTTTATAATAATAAAAAATAATAATATTTATTGAAATTCATTAGAAAAATAAAATTATTTTTCAATTGATATATTTATATGTAATGTAGTTATATATTGTAAGTTAAAAAAAAAAATAGTATAATATAACACAAGTAAATTGCACAAATAAAAAGTGTCATAATAAATATATAATAATATATATATTCTTATAAAAGGTATTTAAATTTTCAAACTACTTTTTCTCATTAATTTTAGATTTTAAGAAAAAAATTAGCAAGCACCCGTGTAATACACGGGTGTTGTACTAGTTGAATAATAAAAATAAATATATTCAACCACATTTTATAACGATAACAAATATAATAACACTAAAATTTATTATAGAATACGGAATTCAGCGACATGGAATGAAAATAAAATTCATAATATAAGTCGGAATTCTTATCAAACATAAATATCATAAATATCTCTTGCTCATTGCTAATGTTGAGGGAAAATATCACCATATTGAGGGAACCCACCATATTTGATAACATGAGTTCTTCCATAAAGCACAAGTTTCTATTTGTTGGTTATGATTTGTTCCAATGATTAAATTCAACGACATAGTTGTTGATTGCATACACCTCGCCTTCGTTGAGTACACCTCGAAATGCTCCCATATTTTTAGAATGTATTATGCCTTTAATGAATGCACCCGGCAATATAAATTTATAAATTTTAATTAAAATATTTTTTAAAATTATATAAATTTGATATTACAAATAAAAATATTTACCTGTTTATCATGAAACAATATATGGAATGCGTTTCAGCTCTCCTGTTCGTGATGCGTTTCAATTATTCGGGCTGCTCTCAAGCGCAAAAAAAGTTTGTTTGTCCTACTCACGGAATCGAGTGTACACTACAAGAAATATGAGTTTTACCAACGGAATAATTCATTGGTAAACAAATTTCCCAACAGAATGCCAACGGATTACCAACGGATTTCTGTGTTGCTATATGGCTTGTTGGTAATTATTGCCAACGGAATATGCAATCCGTTGGTAAATTTCTCAACGGATTACCAACGAATTTGCAACAGAATCACTCCATGAGATTGTCAAGGAATTGCCAACAGAAAACGTAGTTGCGAAATCATTCCGTTGGTAAATTACTAACAGAAAGCCAACATATTAGTTACGGATATACCAACGGATTACCAACAGATTTTTCCCAACAGATTACCAACAAAATTTTCCCAACGGATTGCCAACGAAATTCTCCCAACGGATTACCAACGGAAAATTTTCCCAACGGATTACCAACGGAATTTTTTCCCAACAGATTACCAACGAAATTTTTTTCCCAACGGATTACCAACGGAATTTCTTCCCAACAGATTACAAACGGATATTTTCCCAACAGATTGCCAACGAATTTTTTCCAACAGAATACCAACGGTTTTTTAGCAACAAAAAATTATTGATCCAACTTAAAGGCTGCAACCACCTGACCCACCTTGAACCACATGGCTCACAATGAGAGCCCATGACCATCCACCAATATAATCCTTACAAACTCTCTCAATTCTCACAACACTAGGGTTTGAACTCAAGACCTCTTGCATGTCAAAGAGGTAACACCACCACTAGGCTATAAGAATGTATGCGACATGATTCTACAATTCTTTTATATGAATGTATGAGACATGATTCAACTCGTATGTAATAGTTGATAAATATAAGAATTGTAGAATATAAATCACATTTTGTTTTTAAATTCATAAAAATTTCTATATTATTTATTCTCCAACCGTTCAATTATATTTAGTGTTTTTATTAATATGTCTAATTATAAAAATAGTGAATATATATATAAGTATCTATAAATTTATGACATTTTGAAATGAACTAGTACGAATCTCGTGCGACGCACGGGTAAGAAATATGTATTAAAATTTATAAATTAAAAAGACTCATTAAATAATATTTATAAATTTAAAATATAGAATTAGTATGTAATACAATTTACGTATATTAATTTATTACAAATATTATATGAAATTTAAATTGTGAAAAATTATATAAAATATGTCTATTTAAATTAGTACACAACTCGTACGGTGCACTAATTGATAATAAATTATATTATATTTTTTCTAAACAAGTTTCATTTTAAATTTCTTTAGTTTTATAAATTCTATTTAACTACAATGTGATTCCAGAAAAGAATTTTTTTTGGTAAAATTTTATCATATATTTAAATATATATATATATATATGTATATATATATATATATAATAAGTATAATTATAAAACTTATATTGTTTAGTTAATTAAAATAAATTTAATTTTGTATAAACTATCCAAATCAAAAAATTTAAGTAGTTGAGTAGTTTATTAAATTAGAAATAATAAACTATTTCATTTACATTCAAGTTAATATTGATCCGTAAGTTATGAATAATTACTTATTTAGCTTTTAAATTTGAAACTTAAATTTGGACTACACAATAAATTTTCTTTTGTCTGTGTGTGTATATATATATATATATACACACACACACACACACACTTACACACAAGCGCAACTCGTACGGTGCACTAATTGATAATAAGTTATGTTATATTCCTTTCAAAATAAGTGTCATTATGATTTTTTTTTCTGAAATTAAAAGAAATATTTTGGTAAAATTTTATCATATATTTAAATATCTATATAAATAATAAGTACAATTATAAAACTTATATTGTTTAGTTAATTAAAAGAAATTTATTTTTGTATAAAGTATCCAAATCAAAATTTAAGCAGTTGTATAATTTAATAAATTATAAATTTCCATTTACGTTGAACTATAAATGTAGTAGTGAATGATTTTATTTTTATTTATACTAATAAATTAAGAAGAAAAATATAAATTTTGATGAATAGTAGAATTTTTAGGAAAAATCATACCCTATTGTAGATTTGATAGTTAAAAGTAAAATCACCTTGTTAGATGAAATGAAAATAAATTGCAGGTTATGTTACATATGTACATTAAAGTATTATAAGTTAGTATAAATCCTTTGATATTTACCAACAGAATAAATTCTTTTCTATTTACCAATGAAATGATCGGTTGTTAAGACAACACAATATTTATTTTGAATTTGTTTAAATATTTTTAAACTAATTACATAACTAAATAATTTTAAGGTATATTAAATATTTCTCATTATATATATACATACATATATATAGAATTTTATTTTTCTAAGTGTTATAATAATAATAATAATGTCATTATACGACAATGAATTTTGAAAATAATGGTTGAGTATTATTTTTAACAAATATAAGTAAAATTATTATTCTGTTTATGTCAAAAAATAAATATAGAAATCATTTGCTAATACAATATTAAAAGTGTTTGTTGCTATTTTTCAACGAAAAAATTCTGTTGCTATTTACCAAACAAATAATCTGTTGCTAACACAATTTTAGAAGAGTTTGTTGCTATTCCGTTGCTATTTGCCAACGGAAAAAATCCGTTACTATTTACCAACGGAATAATCCGTTGCTAATACAATTTTAGAAGAGTTTGTTGCTATTCCGTTGCTATTTGCCAACGGAAAAATTCTATTTTTATTTACCAACAGAATAATTTGTTGTTAATACAATTTTGGAAGAGTTTGTTGCTATTTCGTTGCTATTTGCCAACGGAAAAATTCTGTTGCTATTTACCAACGGAATAATCCGTTGCTAATACAATTTTTAAAGAGATTGTTGCCATTCCGTTGGTATTTGCCAATGAAAAAATTCCGTTGCTATTTGCCAACAAAATTATCCTTTGTTAATACAATTTTTATAGAGCTTGTTGCTATTCCGTTGGTATTTACCAACGGAAAAATTTGTTGCTATTTACTAACGGAATAATCTGTTGGTAATACAATATTGAAAATGTTCGTTGCTATTTACGAATAAAAAATTCTATTGTTATTTTCCAACAGAAAAATCCGTTGCTAATACAATTTTGAAAGAGTTTGTTACTATTCTATTACTATTTGCCAACGGAAATAATCCGTTGCTATTTACCAACGAAAAAATATCCGTTACTAATATAATATCGATGATGTCCGTTGCTATTCCGTTGTTGTTTGCCAACTAAAAAAATCCGTTGCTATTTACCAACGGATTAATATGTTGCTAATACAATTTTGAAAGACTTTGTTGCTATTCTATTGGTATTTTGTTTGTGTTTACTAACGGAATACTTCCGTCACTATTTTCCAACGGAATACAAAGATGTAATTTTCCGTTGCTATATCTTGTTAGTATTCTGTTGGTAATATGTTTAGAAAAATTGTATATATAATGCACTGCTAATTCGTCGGCAATCCGTTGGCAATCCCTAACGGAAAAAATTTTGTTGGTAATTTCCGTTGGCATTTTGACAATTTCTTGTAGTGGTATCCCAGACTGACGACATTATATTATCGATGTGTTCTGAAATTTATGTGTTTTATTCCTCTGTACTCTGTGAATGGCGTGAACAAATAATGGTGGTAGTGAATATGATTTTATACTAATTTGTTTGTAGCATGTTGGTATGCACCTGCGAAAAGAAATGGAAGATATTGTTAAGATTTAAAGATTTTTTTGTGTTAACTGAAAAAAAAAGTGATTGATGATAATTATTTAAATCGGAAGATATTGGTAAGATTTTAACCAAAAGTGATTGATGATAATTATGGATCCAATTCTGATAGATATTCAAGCACGTGAGATGGTATATTCCATTAATTCAAACCGTGAGTTATCTCTTTTAAGTGCGTTATCCACACATTCCTATAATCTCTCTACACCATAAATTTTTGAATTCAAAAGATTATATTAAATTCATGTCTTTTTATCTCTCTACACCATAAATTTTTGAATTCAAAATGTGATATTAAATTTATGTATTTTAATTGTTTCAAGCTTTCTATAATTAGAATGTCAAAGTTATTATTTTTTTGGTCAAAACTCTAAAAGGGATTTAACCAACAACCTTTTTATATATAGTTAGATAGATAGATATTTTTCCTCCTCTTTCATTATCTTATCAAAGAACCATTTTCTTCAACTCCTTATAACAAAATCTTTGAAAACAAAGGTAAAATTATTTTACATCATCACGTCTCATTCCCTTCTCTCCCCTCCGTTAAAATATCTTCCCTCATTTTTTCCCCGTTGAACCAAACATACCCTCGATATAAAATTGCAAATAAAGATTGTGCTAGTATCTTCAAGGCTCGCCATTGAAGCATCTAGACACTTCCAGCACACTACTCTCCACATAAAAGCACGCCATCACCAATTCACTATATAAATGAACAACTCTTGAGAATTCCATTCCCAACTGTTTTCAAGTTTCGATTTTGCGCTCGCCAAGGTTTCAATTGCGAACAAGAACTGCCGGAAAAATGAGGTACTCAGGCTTCAGACTTCTTCTCGTTCAAGTTCTTTCCGAAATTGCATAGTGCGAACTATTATAGGTTTCGATATGTCCTGAGTTTGGAATTGTGTGATAGCACTGAGTTTTGTTCTCTCTCTCTCTCTCTCTCTCTCTCTCTCTCTCTCTCTCTCTCTCACACACACACACACACACACACACACACACACACACACACACACACAAACATTTGGGTGTGTTGATCCGATGGTTAAAACCCTTCGTGGGGGCAGACGGTCGGCTAAAATTCACTTCTTTCCAATGAAGAAAGAAACAAGTATAGAACTTTGTGTTTGTCGCTATACTGAAAATCTCAAAAACAGAACTTGGAAGATTGGTAAATTTACAGAACCGTTAACTCCTCTTTACTTATGTCTGAGTTCAATGTAATTTGTGGTCACCTATTGGCTTACGTTTTATATTTTATTGGCTTTGAAGTTCTGTAGAAGAAATTGCACTTTAGTTAGTTGCATTTTAACCTGTCATCATGCTCTGAGTTGAAGAGTTTTACGTTTGCAAGTTCTTGTCGATGTCGGAATTCCTTATGCTCATTTGCCCATGATAATCGTATCTTCAGCCGACATCCAATTGTAAAGTGGGCACAGAGGTCGGACAAACTATTCATTACTGTGGAGCTTCCGGATGCCAAAAACGTGAAGCTCAATCTTGACCCGGAAGGAAAGTTCTTCTTTTCAGGCACAAGTGGTGCGGACAACATACCGTATCAGATAGATATCGATTTGTACGACAAGGTTGATGTCGATGTAAGTATTCGAATCCCAGCCGTGTTTGATTTACTAGGGTGGTGTAGCATTTTGTTACTTTGCAGTAAATGGAAACTGATGATTCCTGTAAGTTGGTAATGTCAGGAAAGCAAGGCTAGTGTTGCGTCTAGAAATATATGCTATCTTGTGAAGAAGGCTGAGAGCAAATGGTGGACCAGGCTTCTAAAGCAGGAGGGGAAACCCCCCGTTTTTCTGAAAGTTGATTGGGACAAATGGGTCGATGAAGACGAACAAGATGGACAGAGTAAGTTATACATTATTAGTTTATTTTGATCTTTTAGTGTGTTTGTGTGTATGGTTGTGTGTTTCTTTTCTTTGCAAAGGTTGGTTGTGTAGGGCTACAGATGAATTGAGTCGAGTCGAGTCGAGCACGAACCTTGTCAAGCGCAGGTTCAACATTTTTTTCGTCACTGCTCGAGCTCAAGCTTGAGCTCGACGAGCCATGTAAAATGGTGTTTGAGCTCGACAAGCATGTAAAATGGTGCTCGATTCGACTCGTGAAAAAAATAAGAATGCTCGAGATTGACTTGATGCTCGACATGACTTTAACAAATAAATTTTAAATGTAAAGATACTATAAGTTTGGCTTTGGTGTTCTTATATTCATAACCAAAACTATATGTGGATATTTATTTAAATAAAAAGTCGAGCGGCTCTTCGAGCTGACGAGCCTATTGAAATGACGCTCGGGGCTTGACGCTCGATTTCGACTCGTTTGCAGCTCTAGTTGTGGGGAAAAGCCCGTGATTGTGATTTTACTATTGATTGTTCGCATTTTGGAGAAATATATTTGTGAAGCTTCTGTATCTGATTTTGGCTACATGCTGATGAAATTTCGCGCTTTCTCTTCTCCAGCTGGTGGTGATATGGACTTTGGCGACTTTGATTTCTCGGTGAGTAGCGATACAGCGGAGATCTGTGTTTCTATAATATAACTACTCGTGTAATGTGTGAATGCATCTATCATTTGGTTGGTTAAATACAGTTTTTAACACATTTCAATTGTTTTCAGAAGCTTAACATGGGAGGAGCTGGGGATTTTGGTGATGACCTTCCAGGTGGTGGTGAAGGTACATTTTCATAATCGCCTGTCAACCTAGCACTTTACGAAAACGTAACATATCGAGTTCTGTCAACTTGGGGGAAAAAAAAGAAACAGAACTAATGATTGAAAAGCTCGATCTTTTGCAGATGATGAGAGTGAAACTGATGACGAGAACAAGGGAGAAGCTAATGTTGGACGGGAAGCAGCACCTGCTTAGAAATCGCGAGTGTAGCTTAAAAGTTCGTCTGTAATGTGTATATGGGACATTGTTGGTTTGCACGAACTTTCTCGTCTGAGTTGTGTTGATGCTGCATTTGTGCAATGAGATTCTGTTGCTAGACGAGGGTCGATTGTTTTCATGGGTGGTCATATTTTTGTGTGAATTTAATTTAATGATATACCAAGCACTAGTGTTGCACTAAGAAATTCATATTTATTTCAAAATAAGATAAAAAAATATAATGTATATTTTCTTCGTCTAAGAGTTTTCAACTATATTTATTTAAGAATTTATAATATAATTTTAAAGAATAATCTTTCTTCACTTAGTTGGTCTTGTAACACAGTGATTTTCTGAATAAGGTTTATATCTCCTGCATTTATATTAAGTTTTTTAACATCATATAATCAGGAATAAATAATTGATAAGGAATTTTATTATATTTTAATTATATTTTTAATTACATATCATAGGTAATTTATGGCTTGTGTATAAATCAGATATACTAAATTTGTATTTATATATGAGTCATTTACTTGTCAAACGAATAGATTTCATTTAACAAAATTGATAAAACTGAAAATAAAATTACACACATTAGAAATTTATTGGGCAACTAGAAAGAAAAAAAAAATCTTAGAAAATGAACCAAAAGAATAAAGTGAAATGAAAATACGAATGTAGACAATGCTTGTTTATAAAACCAATCCAAAAAAATTCAATCATCTTTAACTCAACTACTTTTTTTAACTCAACTTTAACTCAACCCACTAACATCAATATAATTAAATAATATCAATCAATCAACCCACTATCATCAATATTATCAATATAATTAAATAATATCAACCAGTCATTCTTACACACAACATCAACCTTAATTTACTATTCATCTACTCACATAATTTTAACTAACCATCACATCACATCTTCTCTCTCCTACTTTTACATCAATTTAATTTTAATCATTTTATTTTAAAAAATATTTTAATATACCCACTAACAATTAACCATACCAACTTTTTCAAATTTAACCAACCCAAACCAAAAACCCAATCAAAACTAAAAAATTTTATAACATTGAAACCAGTGTTCGCCTAAACGGCCGTTTAGGCCGTTTACACGCTGTTTAAACGGTAAACGGAGCTATGGTGTGCAGTTTAGCGAATAAACGGTAATTAAACGGGCTAGCCGTGTAGACGGAAAAAAACCGTGTAAAGTATGTAAACGGAACGGTATTAGACGGATTTAAACGCCCTAAACGGCCGTTTAGGCCGTTTACACGGTTCGTTTTGGAAATAAAAGCGGTTGGGCGGGAGAACGAAAAATTGATCCGTTTTGTGAGAACTATATATGCGTGCAGTGTGTTACTAACTGTTGTGTTGTAAGATGAACACCTGTGATGTTGACTGTTGTGATGTTATCTGCAATTTGCGTATGGGCTATGGCTATGTCATTGACTCATAAGTCATAATATTAATACTAATGGAGTTAAAAACGTGTAATCCGTTTAATCCCGTCTACACGCCGTCTACACCGTCTAAATACTACACCTGCCCTTGCCGACTGTTTACCGTTTAGCGTTTAGGCTAACACTGATTGAAACATTAAGCAACGATTTATTTTATAATTTATTTTAGAAAGAACTACACTTTAAAATAATTACATTTAACTACTTTCGGCGATCGGAGGGGAAATTAGGGACAAACACGACTTTTCATGTATTAATTTTGAAAAAAGTTATCCATGTACATACATTAATGCTCCCCTACCTACAGTAGACACATATTAATATGTTCACCGCTCAAACACACATTGATGATGTAAATATGTTAAAAAAAAATACATCACCATTGTGTGCATGTCACATAAGCGGTGGACATATTAACCTGTGTCCACCGTGGGTAGAGGAACATTACTGCACGTACATATATCAAACCTTTTACGGCTCTTATATACCTCATTCATGAAGAAGGAGAAGAAAATTCCCAAGTTAAAATTTTAGGTTACGACGCGAGGGTAGATAAGGAAATTTCCCGTAGAATTAGCCTTACGTCGAAAAAAAAAAAAAAAAGAGGAACATATTTGGAAGCAAGCTTAGGGGGTCATATTGGATGAGTATTGCGGTTGCGAAAAGAGGATTTGATGGTCACGTCTGACGGATAACAATCTGAGAATGCGATATGCAACGTGCAAGGGAAGCAAATTAGGACGGATAAATCGATTGAACACTATTTCAATTTTTTATTTTTGGAAACCCAAATGGAGTGGCTGCTGGATGGTGCATTGATTTGATATGTTCAAGAATTTTTTCGAATATTTTGTGCAGCTCGACCTCAAATGTGTACAAGAGCTCGACAAATCATACCTGGACTTTTGAGACACATTAATGTGGTTAAAGTTGAATTGACCATCACGAAAAATATGGTGAAGTTGATGCCGTGTGATATTGTTATTTTATGGATGATCATGTTTTCCCTTCTTAAGAAGTAGGCATATTTCATAGATTTGGTTATGTAGGGTGTTAGATTTTTTTGTCTTTATGTAGTGATTGTGGTGTGATTGTGTTGCGTTCTTGGCATAGATTTGTGAAGTAGGCAGTGATTTAGTGTTATCTTGGCATTGAATTAGGAAGTGGTTGGGGTTGAATTTTGGTAGTGTAAGACTCTTTCAAGCGGTTTTGTTGTAAGGTATGTAAGGCTTCTTCAAATGGTTTGTGTAATGATTGTGCCGGATTTATTTGAAAAACTTGCATAAATTTCTGAGAACTTCGTTCGCCATATATTTTCAAACTTTTACTAATTGTAAAAGTAGGATTCTTTTTTAATCATGATCCTCATACAAAATAACTATTCTATGTTCATCCTTCATGAAATACATTTGCATGACTTCATTATCCTTTTCCAACTAGAATAAGACATCGCAGTCATTAACACCCCCCTCGCCCCAACTGCAATATATATAATTTATCTATCATACTTATTACATCAATCAAGGACATTTCATAAGGATAACAAACATCAACATGCGAGACATCACCATTTAAGTACTTCTTGCGGCCTAATTCCACAAATTGTCTACAATAATAAACCCTAATAATGAAATATTCATTATTTGCATCTACAAGACACATAACCAATGTATAATCTAATGGTAAATCCTAAAATTACATAACCACGCACTGAAAAAAAAAATACAAAAAGCTTACCATAATTTGGGGCATCCATATCATCATTCTCGCGTAATTTCCAAACCATGCTTGCGAATTTATGGAAAATACAACTCCAATTTGGGATTTTGAGAAGTGTATTACGAATGGTTCTTTCAATATAGGGTTCTAATAGGGTTTCAATTTAGGATTTTCCTATTTCAAAGTGAATGAATACCTGAAATGTCATTTTTGCAGGTAAAATTGTCCCCCCGATAAATGGAAGTCGTTAAGTGTAATTATATTTGAAGTTCGGTGAGAAAACTGTCACACAAAGATGAGTGGGCAAAGTGCAAAAAGATGGATAGTTTGGTAGACAAAGTGTAGTTTTCCCAAATAACAATAGTACACCATAAAAATTTCACCCTTTTTTATGCTTGCCAATTCAACTTCAACTATATTAATGCGTCTCAAACGTTCAGGTATGGTTTGTCGAGCCCTTGTACACCTTGGAGGGCTGGTCTACACAAAATATTTGCAATCATTCTTGAACACATCAAATCAATGCACCATCAAATCAATCCCAACAGCCACTCCGGTTAGATTTCCAAAAAAAAAAAAGAATTGAAATAGTATTCAATCAACTTACCCATCCTAATTTGCCTCCATTGCACGTTGCATATTGGCTTCCTGAATTATTGCTCGTCTAAGTCTAAGACATGACCATCATAGTTCTCTTTTCGTAATTGCAATACTCATCCAATGTTACCTCTGAAGTTTGCTTCTACATATTTTTCTCTTTTCCTTCGGCGTAAGACTAATTCTACCGACAATTTCCTTCTTTACCCTCTCGCTCTAAACCTAAAATTTTAGGAAAATGGTACATAGCAAACCTAGTGTACAACTAGGTTGACAACACAAGTAGAAACATCCATTTATGTGTTTTTTTTATTTTTATTTTTGTGGATGTTTTCACTTATGTTGTCAACCTAGTTGTACACTAGTTGACAATGTAGCATTTCTTATAATTTTAATATGGGAATTTTTCTTCTTCTTCCTCATGATGAGGTATATATTAGGCGTAAGAGGTTTGGTATATGTACTATGACAACTTTGTCCAAAATAATATCGGAAAGGTCGTTTTTCCTGGAAATTAAAGTCACGAAAAGCAAGAGTAAGAGCATCAATTCGTTCGTCAGTTGCCAGTTCAAGCCGAGAAATATCATAAGTAAAGCACTGTCCCCCTGAAATTGCTCTTCCGATGATAGAAAGTTGTTACGTGTAATTATTTTAGAAGTTCGACGGGCAAACTTCACATAAAAAAAAAAAAGAAAATGAGTCGGCAAAGTGCAAAAATGCGGAGAGTTGGTAAACAAATTGTAATTTTTTCTAAATTAAAATAGTGAATCGCTATTTACCGTCCCCTTTTACTAGTCACCGCCCCCTATTACGTTTTTGCCCTTCACACTCTCTCTCTACTCTCTCTCTCTCTACTTTTTTTCCTTTCGATTTTCTACGGCTCTTTTAACCGTAAAAAAAATTTCAAAAAAATACCAAAAAAATACCATGACATCGGTAAGACATTGACGATTGACTATGTATTTTTTTTATTTTTTTACTTTGTAAATAATTTTTAATTTTTTTTCGCGT
>CACSLK010028053.1:9188036-9199524 GCA_902706635.1 Striga hermonthica | reverse complement strand
CGCACGGTTGCGTCCGACCCGGCCGACCGGACGCGAAAAGAAAAATAGTAAAAAAAAAATTAAAAATTATTTACAAAGTAAAAAAATATAAAAAAAAAATACATTGTCAATCTTCAATGTCTTGCCGATGTCATGGTATTTTTTTGGTTATTTTTTTTTTGAAATTTTTTGTTACGGTCAAAAGAGCCGTAGAAAATCGAAAGGAAAAAAGTAGAGAGAATGAGTAGAGAGAGATAGTATTGAAGGGCAAAATCGTCCAAATGGAACGGTGACTAGTAAAAAGGGGGCGATAAATAGTAATACATTATTTTGGAGAATTTTACCATATCTGCATAAAAAAGAAAAACAAATAGGTGTTGGTGCCAATTTTAGTACAATCATTAGAAAAAATGTCTACACGGAATATTGGTACTCGGACTTTACGAATGGTTTGTTTCGTGCTTGTCGACCGAGGCACGTATGGGGTTGTAGGCTCGTGAGCGAGTCGGCCAGGAACCACAGGCTCTCTATGCACTCATGCTTTTCTTGAAACTTAAAATATTCGGTATACCAAAGAAAACGATTTCACGCGAAAAGATTGCTTTTTCTTCATTTCTTGTCACGACATACACTAGTTAAAAGATCGCGGGAACGAACGTGCTTCTATGAGTCTTTATCAGTCGCCCAATCAAACTTTCAAACAGTTGGTATGCACTCAGAGCTATCACAAAAATGGCGGAAGATTACAAAACTCAACTCGTCAACGAGTTGCAGACTCAGATAGATTCTCTCAAGAAAAGGATTCATGTGCCCTAATTGTTGGGGTATCACAACAAGCGCAGCGGACAAAAATACCCCTCCAACGAATATGGCGAACACTACTCCAAAATAAGCCAACACAAATAAAAGACGAGAAATAAAAGAACACAAAAATTGATAACGGAGTTCGGCGAAAATAGCCTACGTCTCCGGGCACCGCCAACCGCAACGCCAAATTTACTAAACTCACCAACAAAATACAATTAGGGTTAAATAACCCACAAAATAGGAATTCCTTAATTAAGGATTTCCTTCTAAATAGAAGAGAATAGAATAAGGTGCAATTGTAACCCAAAGGCAAGGGACCTATTTATACTAAAAAGATCCTACACATCTTTGGTATACATCCGATGTGGGACAACAATTAATCAAAAAACTAACAATTCTCCACCTTGACTAATTTTGCTTCCACTTCCAACTCAACTGCTAGCGGTGCCTCCGAATGCGTCTCTCGGCGCCAACTCAAATATGCAGAATGTTGGTCAAGTCTAAACAATGTTCAAACTTGACTGCTGCCACTACCTTGGTCATCATATCTGCAGGATTCTCCGTTGTCTTGATCTTCTACAACACAATAGTTCCATCTTCTAGAATCTCCCGCACAAAGTGATAGCGAACATCAATATGCTTCGTTCTTGCATGAAATACTTGATTTTTCGCTAAGTGAATAGCGCTCTGACTGTCACAATGCACTAAGACGTGCTTTTGACCAACTCCCAAGTCTTCAAGCAAACTTTGAATCCAAATAGCCTCCTTCACAGCTTCAATAACCACCATATACTCTGCCCCTGTTGCAGACAAAGCAACTGTTGACTGTAAGGTAAACTTCCAACTGACTGGAGCTTTTGCAAAAGTGAACAAATATCCAGTCGTTGATCTTCGCTTATCCAAATTACTCGCGTAGTCAGAATCACAATATCCAACTACACACTGACCAAATTCATTCTGCTCATAAACCAATCCAACGTCTACAGTACTATGAATGTACCGTAGAATCCATTTCACAGCTTGCCAATGACCTTTCCCAGGGTCATGCATATACCTGCTAACAACACCAACTGCTTGTGAAATGTCGGGCCTTGTACACACCATCGCATCCATCAAACTGCCAACTGCATTTGCATATGGGACTCTAGCCATGTACTCTCGTTCTTCATCACAATTTGGCGACAATTGGGCACTTAACTTCAAATGAGGGGCAAGTGGTGTACTTACTGGCTTCGACTCATCTTTTATGCCGAAACACTGTAGTACCTTATTCATATATTGCTTCTGAGTCAAACAAAGCTTACCTCTCATTCTGTCCCTGCTTATCTCCATCCCGAGTATCTTCTTAGCTTCTCCCAAGTCTTTCATCTCAAACTCTTGATTCAATTGAGCCTTCAATTGATCAATCTCCACTTGGCTCTTTGATGCAACCAACATGTCATCCACATACAAGAGTAAGTAAATGAAAGATCCATCTTGCAGCTTGCGTAAATACACACAATGATCATGTCTGCTTCGCGTGTACTTCTGCCCAATCATGAACTTATCAAACCGTTTGTACCACTGCCTCGGAGATTGCTTCAGTCCGTACAACGATTTATTCAACTTACAGACCCAATTCTCTTTTCCAAGAATTTTGAATCCTTCTGGCTGAGTCATGTAGATTTTCTCATCCAAATCTCCGTGTAAGAACGCCGTCTTCACGTCAAGTTGAGCTAGCTCTAAATCCAACTGTGCTGCTAAGGCCAACAAAATTCTAATGGAAGAGTGTTTAACAACTGGAGAAAACACTTCATTATAATCAACTCCTTCCTTCTGAGCGTAGCCTTTAGCCACCAACCTTGCCTTGTAGCACACATCATTCTTATGAGGAAATCCATCTTTCTTTGCAAATACCCATTTGCATCCTATCGCCTTCTTGCCTTTTGGTAGTTGCGTCACCTTTCAAGTTTGATTCTTCTGGAGGGACAACATTTCTTCCTCCATAGCCCACTTCCACTTCTCATTTTCTAAACTTCGAAAAAAGTGAAAGGTATGTCATCATCAACAATTGGAAGTGCATAAGCCACCATATCTGCCAATCGAGCAGGTTGTTGAATCTCTCGTCTGGGCTTTCTCAATGCAATGGTTAAATCTAATGATTCATGAGTCTGAACTTCATCATCCGACGAATCGTTTGATATTGTTTCGTCGATCATAGCTGGTTGTCTCGTCATCGCATCTATCTCCACCTGCTTCGGTGTCAACTCCACCTGTTGGGTTTGCATCGTCTTTATAATACTTTGTTCATCGAATGTAACATCCCTGCTAAACACAGTTTTGTTCGTCTCAAGACACAAAAGACGATATCCCTTCACGCCAATTGTGATTCCCATGAACAAAGCCTTTTTCGATCTTGGATCTAACTTTGAATCCTTTATGATAGAACGTAGGACACCCAAAGATATGTAAAGATCCATAGTCAGCAACTGGTTTTCCCGACCATACCTCCAACGGTGTTTTACCATCTTTTGCAGATGACGGCAAATGATTTATGAGGTGTTGCGCGTATGTTACAGCCTCAGCCCAGTACTCCTTGCCCAAACCAGCATTGGACAACATACATCGAACTTTCTCCACCGACAAACTTCTTGTTTGGGATCGCTTGTATATTCTCCACCATTGTCCGTTCGTAGGACCTTGATCTTCCTTCCAGTCTGGTTCTCAATTTGTGTCTTCCATGTAATGAAGACACCAAGCACTTCATCCTTCGTCTTCATAGTGTACACCCAAACACGTATGGAAAAGTCATCGATGAAAGTGACAAAATAGCGTCTTCCGCCTAATGATGGGGTCTTAGAAGGTCCCCAAACATCCGAATGAACATAATCAGAGACACCTTTGGTATTATGGATAGTCGTACCAAACTTCACTCTCTTCTGCTTTCCCAAAACACAGTGCTCACAAAAGTCTAGTTTGCACACTTTGACATCTTTCAACAGTCCTTGTTTTGCCAATGTTTGCAAGGACTTTTACCAGCATGTCCCAAACGCATATGCCACAAATTGACTGTTTTAGACTCCTTGTTGGTGGAATCTACTACTGTTACTGTCCCAACAACTGTATCACCTTCATAGTAATATAAATTATTCCTACTGATGCCTTTCATCACCACGAGCGAGCCGGATGTAGCCTTCATAACTCCATCTCGCAAAGTCACTACAAAGCTTTTGGATTCCAAGGCTCCTAATAAGATGAGGTTTTTCTTCAAACTCGGCACGTACCGAACATCCGTCAAAACTCTGGTCGAACCATCGCGATTCTTCAGACGGATTGAACCTATCCCAGTTGTCTTACAGGCATTATCATTACCCATATAGACAGCCCCTCTATTGATCTCCTCAAAATTGAAGAACCACTCCCTTATGGGAGACATATGGTAGGTGCATCCTGAATCCAAAATCCATTCTTCTGGATGAGATGATGAAGGTGAAACCACAAGAGAAAATTCTGAGTCTTCACTTCCACCCTCAGCAACATATGCATCTTGAGGAGATTTGCCCTTCTTTTTCAACTTAGGACAGTCTTTTTTCCAGTGTCCCTTCTCATGGCAGAAAGCACACTCGTCTTTTTCAAGCTTGGTTTTGGAACGTGATCTTCCTCGTCCATTCTTATTTTGGCTCTTCGGCCGACCTTTTGCAACTAACGCTTCATCTTCTGTTGTTGCATTCTTCATCTCTTGTTTGTTCTTCTTCCTCAACTCGTAGCTATACAGAGCAGAACTGACCACTGCAAGAGTTACATCATCCTTCCCATGGAGCAGAGTAATCTCTAAGTGCTCGAAGTCATCTGGAAGTGATGATAACAACATAAGAGCCAAATCTTCATTGATGAATGTAACGTCCAAGTTCAACAAATCTGCAACCAATTGATTGAATGCAGTGACATGGTCATTCATCGATGTGTCATGCCGATACTCAAATCGGAACAATCGCTTCTTCATGAGGAGCTTATTCTGGCCTCTTTTCTTTAGAAATTTATCCTCCAAATCCTTCCACAAAGTGTGAGCAGAGTTCTCATTCTTGAACGCGTACTTCTGCTCCCTCGACAAACACGAACGAATTGTTCCACATGCTAAGCGGTTGATATTCTTCCAGTCCTTCTCTTCAACGTCTGTTGGCTTCTCCTTTTCAATCGCAATGTCGACGCCTTGCTGAGATAAACAATCCAGCACCTCGCCTTGCCACATGCCGAAATGACCGGTCCCGTCGAAGATCTCCACCGGGAGTCTGAGTTCGGCATCACCGTCCTTGCCGGAATGAATGCAGAGGATGATGCGCCCTTGACCTCCTTGGACATCTCGAACCCGAATGCAGTGCTCGCATCTCCAAATGAGCCTGGGACGAACCTTCGTCTCTGATACCACTTGTTGGGGTATCACAACAAGCGCATCCGGCCTCGATAGGTCGACCACTTCGAGGACTTAACACCACGCTGATCGGCCTAGGCACAGGCGCGTGAAAGAGCCTCTAACTGAATTCCAGGAGAATATTTACCCCATGTGCAGGGGGACACATGTCGAGAAGACAGTGGTTGATAGCGATAACCACTTCTGACAGCCTACCCCATGTGCAGGAGGACACGCGTCCAAAGGGGATTGGTGCAGGCGATAGTGGCGACGGCTACCTCTGACACACGCGTATGGTATGTACGGACGGGCAGTTAGGGCAGACAGCTCATCAAAGCCGGGCAGCCCTAGGTCAGGTATTTAACTCCTATATAAAGGGGGTGAGCCTTTCTTCTTCAACAAGATCATTCTATTGCTTACTCTTGAGAATTGATTGAACATACACTGACTTAAACTTCGGAGGCTCTTCACCGGAAAACCCCTCCGGTGTGAGAGTTCTTTGTAGGTTCACGACGTTCAACCGGCGAGAAGGAAGGCGATTATTCAAGTTCCAGCCGGTCGAAAAGTTTTGTGTTACCATTTGGCGCCGTCTATGGGACCTTCGTTCGAAAAGTTGTGTTTGAAGCTCAGCTATGGCGGACGGAATCCCCAAAAACTTGCAGTCGACGTTCGACGACGCTTGGACGACGATCAGGCCGTTTGGACAAGGCCCTCCTCTGGGTTTTTCTGGCCCATCGTAGACACCGATCACTCCTACGTCGGTTCTTCAAGGTGTAGAAGCAACGACAGCGATTCCCGGAGGAGATGCCGGCTCCAATCGTGCCCAGGAGACTCGCGCAGCGGATGCGGCAGTGATGCCACCACCGCCGCCACAAAACCTAGCGGTAGCGCCACCAGGAGGAGCGGCGGCACAACCAGGAGGAGCAGCGGGACAAGGAGGAGCACCACCACAGGCAACGGTGCAAGTCCTCGGCCAGCAGGTGGTGATGACCAGGCAGGAGATGCAACAAATGGTGGCGGAGGCAGCTGCGCAGGCGGTGCAACAAGTCACAAACAGTCTCTCTCGGGCTACCACGATGCCGAACACTGTTGCAGGGTCACGCCAAAATGCGGAGGAGGATGAATCTAGCTATGGTGGAGGCAGGACCCCACATGACTGGGAGATGGAGAGAATGGCGGAACAGCTGCGTCAATTGCAGGCTAAGGTGGATGGTCGAACGGAGAGACGCGCTCGAGGACACCCATTCTCGGCGGACATACTAGCAGCACCCTTGCCAATTAATTACAAGGATACCAACTTGGTGTTCGATGGGACTTCTGACCCATCGAGACACGTGAGAACATTCGAAAATATGGATGTGTTACATGGGTATACTGATCCCGTTAGTTGTAGGGCCTTCTTATCAACCCTCAGGAGAGAGGCGCTCGACTGGTTCCAACAGCTCCCTCCAGGCTCGATTATGGACTTCGAGGATTTTGCGGAGAAGTTGACAAATCAATATTCGAGCGCGGTAGCTCAGGAGAATACATACTTAACTCTGATGGCGATGAGACAAGGCGAGAAGGAGTCATTGCGCAAATACGTAGCCCGATACAACCAGGCTTGTTTGGAGATCCCGTCTGCGGTCGATGAGGTCAAGGCAGGGGGGTTGATTAGGAGTTTGCGAGAAGGACCATGTCGGACCTCTCTGGCTAAGACCCCTGCTCATACGTATGATGAGGTGTTGAGGAGGTGTAGGAAATATATTAATCTCGAGGAGACTGAGGCGGAGTTTGCCAAACTAGAGGAGTTGGGTCGCGGGGAGTCGAAGAAGGAGAAAGAAAATTCGCCCAAGAGAAGAGATTTGCTTAGAAGAGAGAGGCGATCTAAGCAGGATCGTGGACGAGAGGACAGATGGAAGGACCGGCCTATCTCTGGAGGGAAGATATTGCATGATTATACCCCGTTGAACGCAAAGGTAGCCGAGGTCTTGATGGCCATGGAGAAAGGGATTGATGGGAACGATGTGACGTGGCCGAGGTCGAGGTTCGAAGGGCCAACTCAGCCGAAGTCGAGGAGATATTGCCGCTTTCACAAAGACTATGGCCATACTACTGAAGACTGTCGACATCTCAAAGACGAAATTGAGCGCCTTATTCGAGCAGGGCATCTCAAGGAGTTTGTTTATCAGGATAAGGTGAGGGGGAAGGAGAAGAGGAGGTGTCGGGAGGAATCGGTGGAGAAGAGCGAGGAAGATGATGATGAGGATCCACGAGGTGGTCGATATGGTCGAAAAAGAGATGAAGGGAAAAGCAGGCGAGGAAGTAAGGAGCGAGAGAGAGAAGGAGATGGAGGCCAAGTGAAGAGAGGCACAATATATATGATTTCAGGAGGACCGACAGACGGAGACTCGAATAATGCTAGGAGGGGCCATGTTTTGGCGATGAAGAGGAAGAGAGAGGAGGTGGGTATCACGGCCCGAGTGCTAGAAATCAGCTTTCGGGCAGAAGATGCAGCGGGGGTAGTGATACCTCATAATGATGCCTTGGTGATTACGGTGGAAGTAGCAGGTTTCGATGTAAAGAGAGTTTTTATAGACACATGAAGTTCGGTCGATGTCATGTTTTATGATTTCTTTGTGCAAATTAATCGGGAGTTGAATGTGGAGTTGAAGCCGGTGGCTACGGCCTTGTATGGTTTTAATGGCGGGGAGGTTATGCCAATGGGAGAGATGAGTTTATCTATGGCACTGGGAAAAGGAGCGACCCGGAAAGTTCGAATGGTGAGATTTGTGGTCGTAGGAGCTGAACCATCTTACAACATCATAATGGAGAGAACGAGCTTGAACGCGTTCCAGGCGGTCGTATCTACGTACCATATGACGATTAAGTATCCTGTGGGCGAAAACGTTGGTGAGATCGCTGGAGATCAACTTACCTCGAGAAGCTGCTACCAGACCACTGTGAGCAACAACAAACAGTTAGCAAGGAGGCAGGTGCACTCTAAAGAGGAGGAAGTTAGTCGACCAGGAGGGTCGAGGTCGAAGGAGGAGAGGTAGAAGTTGGAGAAGGGGAAAGAGAAGGTAGATATCCAGTCGGATGGCAAAGTTGAGGAGATACAGATGGTCGAGGGATGCGAAGAGAGGAAGTTTCGGATCGGGAAGGAATTGGAGGAGCCAGTGAGATCGAGGCTGATTAGTATGATAAGGGAGTTTGCGGATGTGTTCGCATGCTCGACGGAGGAGTTGACTGGCATCAAGGCTGAAGTTATTGAGCACCGGTTGAACATTGTCCTCACTGTAAGACCGGTGAAACAAAAAATAAGACATCACGGGGCAGAAATGGATAAAGTGATCGAGTCGGAGGTAGAAAACTCTTGACGGCAGGTCATATAAAGGAGATCCAATTCCCGGAGTGGCTATCGAACACGATTATGGTCTCAAAGTCAGAGGAAAAATGGCGGATGTGCATAGATTTTCGAGATTTAAACAAGGCATGTCCGAAGGATTTATACCCACTGCCCAGAATCGACCAGCTGGTCGACTCCACAGCCAGGTGTGAGTTACTCAGCTTGATGGATGCATCCCAGGGTTATCATCAGATCCCGCTGGCTCGAGATGATTGGAAAAGGGTCAGTTTTGTGACAAACCGTGGAACATATTGTTATGTGGTGATGCCATTCGGTCTAAAGAATGCAGGAGCAACATATCAGAGGTTGGTGGATAAAATCTTTAAGGATCAGCTGGGAAGGAACATGGAGGTGTATGTGGATGATATGCTGGTAAAGAGCAAGGAGGAGATCGACCATGTAAAGGACTTGAAAGAAACATTCATGACTCTCCGGAAGTATGGGATGAAGTTGAATCCCGCTAAATTCTCATTTGGGGTCAAATCTAGGAAGTTCTTAGGCTACATGGTCACGAAGAGGGGAATCTAAGTTAACCCGAAGAAAGTAAGGGCGGTTGTCGAGATGCAGCCCCCCACGAAGGTGAAGGAGGTGCAGATCCTAACTGGTCGAATAGCAGGCCTGAGCCGCTTTATCTCTAAGGTGGCTGAGAAAAGCGAGCCCCTGTTCAAGACACTTAGGAAAAGCTCCAAGTTCCAATTGACAGAAGAAGCCCAGAAAGCATTTGAGGAGTTACAGAAGGTGTTGGTCGACCTACCACTATTAGCGAAGCCAGTGCAAGGGGAGGACTTGGTGTTATACGTGTCCATTGGCGAGGCAGCGGTGAGCTTGGTGCTATTACTGGAGGAAGGGACAACCCAATTCTCTATTTATTACGTGAGTAAGGTGATGCAGGGGGCGGAGAAGAGGTATTCGGATATCGAAAAGGGGGCCTTGGCAGTGGTCGTCACTGTCAGAAAGCTGAGACCATATTTCTTGGGACATAGGGTGAACGTCCGGACAAATATGCCACTGGGGGAAATGTTGGGTCGACCCTAAGTATCGGGTCGATTCGTCAAGTGGGCGGTCGAGCTGAGTGAGTACACAATTATTTATGAACCGAGGAGGGCGATTAAAGCCCAGACACTGGCCGATTTCATACAAGAAGGGACGGAGGAAGAAGGGGAATCTAAAGGAGTGTGGCAAGTCTACGCAGATGGATCGGTGTCAAGGATCGGGGGTGGCCTAGGCATCGTACTTATATCGCCAAAAGGTGACAACCTCGAGTTTGCAATCAAAGTGGCGTACCAGATATCAAATAACGAAGCGGAATACGAAGCGGTCATTAAGGGACTCAAATTGGCCTTAAATGGCGGAGCTCGAAAAGTGCAGATACATTCGGATTCACAATTGGTGGTGGGTCAGTTCCAAGAAGGGTTTGAGGTCCGGGAAGAAAGGATGGTGAAGTATGTGGAGGAGATAAAGAAACTACAGGGGGAGTTTGATTCTTTCGAGTTAATCCAGATACCTCGAGGAGAAAATGGTCGAGCAGATCTATTAGCTAAAGTGGCACAAAGTCGGGTAGATTGCAAGAGCAGGAGTGTGACCTTGCTACACATAGAGAGGAGTGTGGTCGAGAATGAGGTGGTCGAGATAGAAGAAGTCGAGGATTGGAGGGCACTGATAATCAAATAATTGAAGGAATGAGCCGTTAAAGTAATAAGGAGATTTTTTAAGCACGGAGGGATTCTCTACAGAAGATCGCACGCGGGCCCCCACTTGCGATGTGTAACCGGAGAAGAAAGGCGATATGTGTTGAAGGAAATCCACGAGGGATGTTGCAGCGACCACAGCAAGGCAGGTTCCCTGGTGGCAAAGGCTCTAAGGGCAGGATATTTCTGGCCAACGATGAGGGAAGATGCAAAAGCGATGGTGCGGAAATGTTTGCAATGCCAAAAGCATGGCCCACTTATTCACCAACCGGCCGAAACTATGACGGCGATGAGTTCTCCCATCCCGTTCCCCCAATGGGGGATCGACTTGGTTGGGCCCATGCCCCAAGGAACTGGACAGAGAAAGTTTTTGATTGTCGCGGTCGATTACTTTACGAAGTGGGTGGAGGCTGAACCTCTGGCAAAGATCACGGAGGAGAAGGTGATATATTTTCTATATAACAATATATGCTACAGGTTCAGAGTTCCTAAAGTGCTGGTGTCGGACAACGGGACCCAATTCAATGGCTAGCGGATCCGGGCATGGTGCGAGGACATGAAAATCGAGCAACACTTCGCTTCAGTTGCGCATCCTCAAGCCAACGGGCAGGTCGAAGTTGTTGGAACATATGAGGATCTCGATATGCACAAATCACGGACAAACATTCAACATAAACCTATGCGAATCGGATCTAAAGGATTGATGAAGAAAACTTACTGCTTAAAATTTATGTAGAACTGGCTGGCCCGAACAATTGACCGCAAATCAAATCTTCTCGGAATCGAACAAACTTGACCAATCCAGAAAGCTGACGTCACGGCGAAGTCGACGAACGGCGTTGACCGATCAGAAATCGGAGGTGTCACGCGCTCTCACGCGCTCGATTAGTCTCCAGCAACTGCAACCTTCCAGCGCCGCGTGGCGGCTGCAGCTGGCGGCGATCTCGACGGCGATCTCTTCGTCTCGTTGTCCTGGTCGTCGTGGTATGGTCACTTGCTGGTTTGGTCTCCGGTTTGGATGTATGATAGATCTGATTGGAATCCCGTATATACCTTAAGATCTTCTACTGTATTCTCAAACAACTATCTAGATCTTGTATTAGTGGAGTACAAGAAATAGAACTACTCCTTGGAAAAGAGAGAGAGAGGGGGCGGTCGAATTCCAAAGAATGTGGGATTGTACTTCTCTTCCATGAGCCTAATTCTGTATATATAGAGCTACAGTAGGGACCCTAAGGA
>CACSLK010028053.1:9131826-9166961 GCA_902706635.1 Striga hermonthica | reverse complement strand
CAGCGAGTCCGCAGCCTTCAAGGACTAGGTGGCGTGGGACGCGCGCACGTACGCGAGAGGCGGTCGCGCAATAAGCGGCCGAGAGTTTGGGTGCGTGTGAATTACTTGGGCATCAAGTTGCGCTTGGTGTGCAAGTAACTTGGAGATCAAGACCTTCTAGTTTATTAGGATTCTACTAGATATTTAATTTCCTTATTGCTTTATGAGATCTAGATTGTTTAGGTTACTTAATATTTTATTGCTTTATTAGTTCCCTAGGTAGATTAGGATTAGACATATTTTGTGCCTTTATAAAGGCCCCTTCCCTCTTGTTATTTTTCAGAGAATAATGAATTGAATCTTGAATAGTCTTAGTTAGTAGAAAATTCCTGAACTTTTGTTCAAACACTTTGCTTTAGTTTTCCACCAAGAATCTATTGCAATTTTATTCGTTTCAAGAGGCGCGGTTGTGGCTCGAGAAGCACCTATCGGCGATTCAAGGCGCGGGCAAGCGGCTTATCGGCAGTCGGGACACGCGATCTTCATCACACCCCCACTCCGGCATCGGAAGGGCGCTCAAAGGACGCCCTTCCAGTTCCAGCAAAACCCCCCACCCCTAGTTCGATTTTATTTTATTTTTTTTGGAAGGGCCGGCGCCTCTCCGATGTATATGATGGTTTCGCCCCTGTATAACACTATTTTGCACCCACAACACAAAAAATTTCTATGAATTGTACAAAAAAAAAAAAAGTTAAACTTGAATTGAAATAATTGTGTATTTGATCAGCTAACTGCATTATTCTAAATATTCGAAGTGATTTATTATTTATACCAAAAGAATATATTTTGTACTTTAATATCTATAATTAATTTTTACATTACGTTTTAACTGAACATACATAGTAATAAAATAATCAATTCAATAATGTGCATCCCACAAACATAAATGTGTGTTTCATATACCGTTATTAGTTTAATATTCGTGATATTTTTTTTATGTGCGTTTTCAATAGTGGTAATGTGAATTAAATATAACATTAATGTGCAATTTGATAGTTATTAGGTACAACTTATTTAGCAATAATGTGTTTTATGCAAGTGTAATAATATTTTTTTTTTTTTGCAAATCTAAATTAAAATTAAAACGAAATTAATATTTTATTCTATTGTTTATTCAAATCAACCTAAACAATTGAATTAATTTATTAAAAATTATTTAGTAACTTATTATTTTTATTGATTATTCTACATTATTTTAAAATATTTTAATATTGTAACAGTAATTTTACATTTATTATAAAAACATTATTAATTAATTATTTTTTTATTTTTTTATATTATTTTATAATATTTTAATATTTTTATATAATATCTAATATACACATATAAGCAAATACATAAATAAAGATATTGTTATTATAAAGTTTTTATAAATTACAAATTTAGCCCATGTATCAAATTGCAATATAAGTAAATTTATTAAAATTGCATACATATACTTAAATTTCATCAAATTTCCAATCACAAGCCCTTTATTTTTAGATTTAGTTCAGAGTTTTTTCACGAACAGCCGCACAAGCAAGGTCATATCGGGCTCTACTCGACTGCGATGTCGGAAAGAAGATATCTCCGACGAAGCCGGCGTGTCCAATGTCGGCCGCCAATTGCAGGGGCGGCGTGCGGCCGCTTGAGTCGGGCTCGTCGACGAGCTCTGGCCTCTGGTCGATCGCGACGACGCGTTCCTGGGAGCTCTCCAACGCCGGTGTGTTTCCT
Organism: Striga hermonthica; assembly: GCA_902706635.1. Classification (NCBI taxonomy): domain Eukaryota; kingdom Viridiplantae; phylum Streptophyta; class Magnoliopsida; order Lamiales; family Orobanchaceae; genus Striga; species Striga hermonthica. The sequence goes on along the minus strand of CACSLK010028053.1, from coordinate 9,165,209 downwards.
GTCGTCCGCCTATTTCAGCAACGACGGCTAGCTGTGAGCTAGACGACGGCGCGCTGGGAGCTAGACGACCGGCGCTGTGAAACTCGCCGGTGAGCTGTCGGCCTCTGCGACGGAAGTTTGACCGTCGACGACGATGAGGCTGGAGCTGACGGAATACTGATGCTTTTGTTTAGAATGCTTTTGTTCTCTTAATGTTGAAATCTCACTGTATGTAACATTATATCAACAGTTTTCTAGTTACTCTTATTGAATAGCTCAATCCTCCAAGACTCGTGAGTGTATCTCGCGCTGTTAAATCAGGATAACTTGTGCTGTGCAGACCAGATTTTTTGAGTGTCCTCATTTGCGGTTGCGTTTGTTCTTTACACTGGACATAGCACCCAGCTAATATTTTTCTCAAATTTTTCTGAAGGAAAGAGATCAAAGGTACAAGGAGCTCGGTTTGAGGGATAAAATCACTCTCAGCAGTGGACGCTTTCTTCTCGGCAACAAGTATGCTCTCACTGTGTACAAGGAAAGAACCGTCGGATTTTTCTACACAATCGGGTTGCACATATTGGTGTTCACCTGCTTGTACAGAATGTCTGCCTTAAGCTACCTCAGGTTTTTACCTTTGTTCCCTACTTCTACCTCTATGACTCATTTGAGGAGTCGTTTTATGGTTTTACAATCTTACTACTTTCTGCAGCCATGGACCCGAGGAAACTCTTAATGGAGATAACATCAATCTTCCCCATCCTTAATAACCATAACCAACCTGACATTTTATTGAATAGCTCAATCCTCCAACCAAGAGTGCTCCGAGTAAGATGTGTTGCCAAGCCACCAGTCGGAAGGTCGCTAACCCTAGTTCGTTATACAGCCGACTCCGTACCACCCAACTTCAGCCATGCAAGAAGTTGAACTACAAGTTATTAGACTCATCCAGAAGTTGCTTAGCACAATTTTTGTTTGTTTCCTACTCCAGGCGTACAAGGACTCAGTTATGGAGATATATAAAAATTACGACAATATATTGTAAAGCAAGAAACCTTCTTTTTTTTTTAAAAAAAAAAGAAAGATAAAAAAAGAAAGAAAAAAAAAACTCAAAAGGAAATTTATTACATAAGTACTTGAGAAATTACCTACTGCACTATAATATATGTATTTTATTTGCAAAAATACCAGAAAATTAACTACTAAATAATTACACAATAATTATGGTAATAGTGATTTCGAAGGAAGTTTAAATTTGACCTAAAACTGAATCCTCTATCACATTTTCTTACAGTGTCGAACCTCATAGCTTGGCCTTGTGCTCTTTTTTTTTTTCGCAGCTCTCGAGCTCTTTAGAGTTGCGAAAAAACAAGTGCATAAAGTTTCCAAGTTCAGTCATCGAGGGGGGAAGTACGAACACTATTGATCCTCATTTTAAAAAAGAAGAAAGAAAAAGTTTCCAAGTTTTCCAATTCACTTAATATTGGTGTCTCAATGTGAATAAACCAAAAAACTAGTGCAAATTAAGTAAATGTCATTTACATGTTCACTACAGTTATAAATTTTTATAAAAATACGACATTCAAAATAAAATTGTACACACACGCTTAATAAACGAGTTATAAACGAACGACAATACAATTCAGATATAAATTATAATAATAAATCATAAACCAATAATTCATAAACTATAAAAAAAGCATATTTATAATCATTAAAAAAAACTTCTTAAATATACAAATAAAAAGAAATGTATAGGTGAATGTTGAAAATTTATCTTTGTTAAATAATAAGAAAGAGGCTCCACATAATTGAAGCCCTAGGCATTAGCCTTACTAGTATCCATCATGTGCACATGCGCAGATGTACATAAAATATTATAAGTAATATGTGTAAATTTAATATTAAAATTATAGATAATAAACATATCACATTTTCAAGATATGTGAATTTAATATAAAAATTCTAGATAATAGACATACCACATTTTCAAGATTTAATCATTAGTAAAAATAAAATAATATTGATATAAATTATTGAGTTACATATGAATCACTATATTGATTAAAAGAATTTGTGGTAATGTAATTTTTATAATTTGGAGGGATCATGGTCAAATAATTTACTTGAAAACTTTATTATTATTATTATTATTTTTTTATTATTATTATTATTATATTATTATTATTATTATTATTATTATTATTATTACTATTCTTATTACAACGACAATTGTTTATAAGATTGTAAAGTTTTTTTTACTATACTATTAAAATTATTTACTAATTGTTTTTAAAGAAAATTGTTTCATGAAATACAAAATTAAAATAATAATAATAATAATAATAATAATAATAATAATAATATCATTCATAAAACCTAATTAAGTGTAATCATGTATTTATAAAACCTAATCAATAAAACCTCATTTATTTTCCCTCCAAAATAAGTTACAAAATTTGTCATTCATATTTTGCCTTTCACATTATTACACCCTATGAAGTGTAATCATGTATTTTTTTTGCTACATAGTTAATGCTATTACCAACTCATAATAATTCACATTAAATATAATATACATAAGTATAAACAATTCTATCGTTTCAAGATATTATTATTATTATTATTATTATTATTATTATTATTATTATTATTATTATTATTATAGTAGTTAATGCTATTTTTTTTCTATTATATTATAATAATTAATGCTATTGTTTTTTTTACATGATTACACTTAATAGGATGTATTAATGTGAAATGCAAAATATGAATAACAAATTTTGTAACTTCTCTTGGAGGGAAAATAAATGAGGTTTTTATTAATTAGGTTTTATTTATGAGGTTTTATTTATTGATTAGCTAGCAATTATATATACTGGTATTCGACCTTGTGCATTTGCACAGATGTAAATAAAGTATTGTGAGTTATTTGTATGCATAAAATGCTTAATTATTTTTCTTTCATTTTTTTACATGCCAAATTTACAAATAAAGAAGTTGGAATATTTATTTTTTTTAAGAAATTGCGTTTATCTGAGGATGTAATGTATATTTTGGTACGTCTTTTTTTGAATTATTTATCATTTATTTAGGAATTTCAAATATGTTTTTAATTTTCAAAAAAATATTAATTTAAATGTAACCACAATAATAACATCTAATCACATTGTACGATCAACACATTATATGTCAGCTTTCACTAAGAAAAAGCTTAAAATGATTTTTGTAATTTTGAAGTGATTAGTATTGATTATTTAATAATTAAATGAAAGATTAAGTACATAAAAAAGTAACGGTTTTTGGAGGGAAAAGTATTAAATTCACATAGGTAAAATTAATTAGGTTTTATTAAATGCTATTGGCTAGTAATTATATATATATAGATTGGGCTGACCCCGTGGTTGGCCCCGTTAAAACCATTAAAAAAGGAAAAATTTTATAACTACTCTTTATTAATAATAATTTTACAAAACAGTTGCAAGCCATACACAATACCTAATTTACGCCAAACATTAGACAAAAATAGACAGACATGAAAAAAAAAATTAAAAATAAAAATCAATATTATTTTTAAAAACTACCTATTCAACATCCTTATCCATTTATTTCTCTCTCTTGAACATCCTTATCTATTTTTTTTCTCTCTTCCTTTTTTCTTTCTCTCTCTGCCGTCTCTTTTTTTTTTCATTCTCTCTCTTTCTCGTCTCTCTATCCAATCTCTTTCCCCCACATCATTTCTATCTTCTTCATGTTTCTTCTTTTCCTTTTCTCCAAATATTTCTTCTTATTCTTCTCCTCAAAACATGAATACCTAAGGAAAAAAAAATCAAAAAACAAGAACCAATAAAAAATTGGTAACAAGAACCATTCTATCGAAAAAGAAGCAAGATACGGACTAACAGAAAATAATAACATAACAACATTGAAAAGTCAACATGAAAAAAACTTTAAAGCAACATGAAAATAACATGAAAACAACTTAAATTTGGCCACAACTTAAAACATATACGAAAAGCATACTTAAAAAACTAATCAACAAGGAAATCTCGAATTTCTTAAAAAATCAACGAAACACAGGGTTCAATCGCTCGAAAATGAAAGGTTCGACTCAAGGTAAGGCTATGAGATTATAAAGTGTTCGACTCTACGAAATTTAAATCGAAACTTGGAGCAATATTAATCAAACTCGAATCCTTACCTTTCGCCCAAAAATCAAAAATCGAGACTTAATGGCCACGCCGCCCCTAGACAAAGTCACTGCTCGTAGCCACATCGTCGAATTTGGTGTTGTGTGAGTACTGAGTAGGTGAGATAGAGAAGAATCTTGATTTGATTTTTTATCTTGTATTAAAGAAGATGGGGAATTAGAAGAGAAGAGATATAAAAGATTGTTTTGTGAATTTGAGTAAGAAAAGAACAAAATGAAAGAAGAGAAAATGAAGAAGAAGAGAATTTTGGGGGAAAATAAAAATGTTGTGCGTGTGTGATAGGGATAATAGTGCCGAATTGGCCTAACGCGACTCAACCTAACGCGTCTCGACCGACTCTCGACCGGAAGGCCTCCACCAAGAGGGTGAGACCGAAAGGGGCTCGACCCTCGACCCTAACACCCACGACCGGAAGGGCTCAACCAAGAGAGCTCGACCCTCGACCCTAACACCCACGGCCGGAAGGGCCCGACCAAGAGAGCTCGACCCTCGACCCTAACACCCACGGCCGGAAGGACCCGACCAAAAGAGCTCGACCCTCGACCCTAACACACACGGCCGGAAGGGCTTGGCCGAGAGAGCTCGACCCTCGACCGAGAGTCGACCGGCATATAGGGGTCGAGTCACTCGGAGATTTACGGTCCCGATAAGAAGACCGTAAATCTAGTTGCTATATAAGGGATAAATTCCACAACTGAAAGGTAAGTCTTCTTATAGGGGTAAATTCCACAACTGAAAGGTAAGTCTTCTATATAAGGGATAAATTCCACGACCGGCCTATAGGGGTCGAGTCACGCGATTGACCCGTGAGCGCATGCAGGGCCGACCCATGCAGGCGCGCAATCGACCCAGGGGCACGCAGAGTCGATGCACTCGACCCAGAGGGCACACGGTCGATACGCGCGAGCGCTCGGTCTTCACGAAGGCTCGTGGTCGACCACGACAGGGGCTCCCTGACGTCCTCGACTAGCTCAATCCAATAAAAAGAAACTTCCACAACTATCCCCTAGGAAAAAACCAAAGGCTCATATGCACATGAGTAAAATAGAAGGTAACACAAGTACAAATAATGAGACGCATAGCTAATACCTATAGTATTGGGGTGAGGTGCATCCAAGGCGGTCAAACCTACGCAGTATCGAAGCGACCGGGAAAAAACCTAGAGAAAAATTGGGCTTTGACCCATCAACCTAACGGCCGACGCATGATCGACCAAGTGAAGTGGGTCGATCACGGTGAAGTGTCTATCCATCGACCCATGGGTAGATACGTCTGATTGTGGCGAAGTGGGTCGACAAGGTCGACCTCTACAAGTCGACGAATTGTCTTAAGTATGTTTGGTCTATGGATGACCATGAACCCGTTGTCCAGGACGAAGACTCACAAAGCTACACGAGTCGAACGTGTGGGGTCGACACGGTCGACCCACACAAGCCCCGTGTAGGGTCGACTCGATCGACCCACACGACCGAATGTGTAGGGTCGACACGATTGACCCACACGATCCCGCGTGTAGGGTCGACTCGGTCGACCCACACGACCCCGATCAATCTGGTCGACCCACACGACCATGTGCGTAGGGTCGACTTGATCGACCCACACGACTGCGTGCGTAGGGTCGACTCTCACGGTCAAAAAAAAAATAATAAGAAAAGAAAGAAAAAGAAAAAAGAAAAACAAAACGGGGAATGAGTCGACCAAGTGGATTTAATAAATGCTGGTAATTAATAAATTTATTTTCTTGAAGTGGAATTAAGTCAATCGACCTACGCTTATGGGTCAACCAAGTGGATGCCGAGTTTCCCTTTTCAACTTTGGGTGCATATGGCCTCAACAACCAATGATATGAGTACACATAGTGCTATTGCAAAGCTATGAAAACCCCTTCACGGCATCCAATCAAAGGAGGTTGATATTCTCATTATTTTAGCATCATTATTTATTTGCTAAAATCTTATATAATTTTAGTGAAAACTATTATATGTTATGGATAAGTGACCCATCATGGCTCATTGCGTGAAGATACCCCACCATGTGTGGTGGATTGTTAAAGGGAAGTCGACTAGTAATTATATATGTATGGTCGACCAAAAAATAATAATAATAATAATAAATAAAAGAAGTAGAAAATTCTTTTCGCGGCGTTGAATAGATCGACCAACGTATGTTTAATTTGGATTCCCAAATCAAAGACGTGAACGGATCGGGGGGAAATTATATTTACGACCACACGAGTATCGACCCGTGTATTCGTAAATAGGAGGGAGTAGTTGATAGGGATATTAGTGCCGATTCGGCCTAACGCGACTCAACCTAACGCGTCTCGGCCGACTCTCGACCGGAAGGCCTCGACCAAGAGGGTGAGACCGAAAGGGGCTCGACCCTCGACCCTAACACCCACGACCGGAAGGGCTCAACCAAGAGAGCTCGACCCTCGACCCTAACACCCACGGCCGGAAGGGCCCGATCAAGAGAGCTCGACCCTCGACCCTAACACCCACGGCCGGAAGGACCCGACCAAAAGAGCTCGACCCTCGACCCTAACACACACGGCCGGAAGGGCTCGGCCAGGAGAGCTCGACCCTCGACCGAGAGTCGACCTGCCTATAGGGGTCGAGTCACTCGGAGATTTACGGTCCCGATAAGAAGACCGTAAATCTAGTTCCTATATAAGGGATAAATTCCACAACTGAAAGGTAAGTCTTCATTAATGTTTTACCACAACATTTATTACACACAATTCTCTCTCTAAATCCGAGATCCTAACTTGGGCGTCGGAGGGCTTGCGCCGGAGAAATTCCGGTGCGCTTTCAGGTACCGGAGAACACTCAAGCTCGGACCGGACCAAATCAAGTGAGCCAACGCCATAACCGGGAAGAACCTTCCGTAAAATCGGATCCACCGATCTCGGACCATATCAGTGTGGATAAGAAATAAGAGGAGAAGAAGAAAACTACCTCTTATTAAATTTTATTTATGGCAGTTAAAAAACACATTAAAGGAATAAAAAAGAGTAAAAGTGAAATAATGACATGATGGGTTAAAATAAGAATAAAATTTTTTATAGGCGTTGACAGTGACTTTAACCCTTAAAAAAATAGTAGCTCTTGAATTCACTTCATATAAAAATTTGGGGCAAAATGTTTTAATCCCCAAATATAGTTTTTTTTTTTACGTAAAGTTTTAAACTTTTCTTTTAAATTATAAAAATTGACAATTTACCTACTGAAAATAAAAACTCTAATATGACAAAAAAACGTTTAACTTATTTAAAATGAACTTCGAACCAAACTGAGGCAGAGACTTTGGAAGCTGAATGTGATAGACAAAATTAAACTTTTCATTTGAAAATGTATCTCTGAAGCTCTACCAGTCAAAACAAATTTTAAAAAGAGAGGCTTGAATTTAGATGTCTTATGCACATTTGTGGAGAAGGCCCTGAGACAGTGAATCATGTTTTATTTAACTGTTCTATGGCAGTTAAACTGTGGAGTATATCTCAGGTTACTTGGAATTTGCTCCCTCTACATTTATTAGTTGGTGGTATTCTATTTGTTCTCTTGGTGCTTCAGAGACATCAGAGGCCAGAATTCAGCTTACTACATACATCCTCTGGTGGCTCTGGAAAACACGCAACCTTAGTATTTTTCAAGATGTTCTTCTCCCCATTCATGTCACTCTCATGGCTGCACACCAGGACTGGCTTGATTTTGCTCAGTTGTAGTCTGGGTTGTTTCTTTTTTAGCTAGCTTTATGTAGTTTATATGTTTGGCTTTGTTTTCATTTGTTCTTGTTTGATTAGGTGTTTTGTAGTTTTTCTTTTCACCTCTAGGCCCTTAGGCAGTGGAGTGTGTTTGTAGTGTTTGGTTGTAATGCTTTTCTAGTTTGGTGTTGAGGTTCTAGGTCGCTTTATGCGTGTCCTCTCATTTTTCTTTTCTTTTCGGGTTTGGCCTGTATTGTTCGAACTTGGTTCGTTTTCGAGTTATAATATCTTTATCGTTTAGTAAAAAAAAAAGAACTTCGAATCGAACATAAAATTAATTGACTTGTAAAGCTCATTGTGTCTAATGGTATAAACGAATGAAGTATGATTTATCAATTTATGAAAAATGAGCTACCAATAATCAATCAACGAAAAGTTAGGTGGTATTTGCATAGAAAAGTCTTTAGTTTAAATTGTCAATCGGGATGTGTCATTGAAAGCTTACAATACTAGCGTTCTAATGAAGTATTATGAAAATCCAAAATGATTGGATTCCGATTAATAAAAAAAAAATTAATAACTATTTTTTTTTTTTTGTTTCTTCTAACCAAAATCCAATGGTTAGGTTCTAATCAATTGTCAAACAAATTGATACATATCTAATTTTTTTAGCTACTAACCAAACTCTACAGTTGGATTTCCTAAAATTTAACTCAATAGATAACTCATCATGCAAACTTTTAAAAGACACTCCCAAGCAAAAACTGAATATCTTTATTAATTTGAAACTAATTTTTTTTCTATGCAAGCATATTGTCTATATTCTTTTATCGGTGTTTATTGTGGAGTCCATCACTTGAAAGTCCAGCCAAACATTGAAAAACAAAGATTCCAACAACTACAATGATTAGAATTATTTATTGAAATGGGTTGTCATTTCTGACAATTGTGAGCTGCCATTATTTGTCAAGTTGTACAATTTTTTCCTATAAATAGGATCATTTGCAGGCTGAAGGATGCACCAAGTAGAAGAAGAAAAAAGAGAGAGCAGGAGAGTACAGAAATAATATTTCTGTGTGTTATTTTCAGTGAGATAAAAATAGAGTGTTTGAGTAAATCATGTGAGTGTGTGAAAAATACACCGGGTTGGGTATCAACTCTATTACTCCTTGTTTAGGAGTGGGGTTTCACTGGGTCACTATATTTTACATTTCTAGTGTAGGGGAGTGTGAAAAGATATTGATTATCTTGAAAATATAGTGGAATTGTTCGGAGGTTGTCCCGTGGTTTTTTCCTCTATTTGGAGGTTTTTCCACGTTAAAATCTTGGTGTCTTATTTCTTGCATATTTTATTTATTTGGGATATTCTTAGTATGCTCTGTGGTTGCAGTTTAATCTGATCTCCACATCAGAAAAGAATTATTCCGGTATTATTGCAAGAGATTTCTTTTGTCATTCTTGAGTTGCTGGGATTGGGATTATTGTTCACCATTTTACCTTGATATTTTGATTTACATCTTCCGCATTGCGCATGTGAGCCCAACAAGTGGTATCAGAGCTCAAGTCGGGCTCTGTATCGACCCGTGTAAATTAAATGGAGGAGAACGTGGGTACCATGGTGAAGCTCACAGCAACAAATTACTCCATTTGGAAGCCAAAAATGGAGGACATACTTTTCTACAAAGATCTGTACGATCCTGTAGAAAAGGGAGACAACAAGCCAGATGATGTGAAGGATGACGATTGGAAAAAATTACACATGAAGGCTGTCAGTTTAATAAGACAGTGGGTGGATATCAGCATATTCCACCATGTTGCCACAGAGTCGAAAGCTCATACTCTGTGGAACAAAATTGAACAAATGTACCAGAGGAAGACTGCACAGAATAAAAGCTTTCGTCATTAGAAAGCTTGTGAATTCAAAATATCGGGATGGAAGATCAGTTGCAGAACACTTGAATGAGTTTCAAGACATGGTGAACCAACTTGTTACCATGGAAATGAAACTTGATGAAGAGCTGCAGACGCTGTTACTTTTAAGTTCTTTACCGGATAGCTGGGAGACTCGGGTGGTCTCACTGAGCAACTCTGTCCCTGAGGGAAAACTGACTTTGACCAAGTCAAAGACAGTATGTTTAATGAAGAAACAAGAAGAAAAGACTCAGGGGCAAGCAGTTCCCAAACCCTGGTCACATAAACCAGGGGGAGAAGTAAAAGCAGAGGTCGGAATAACAAATCCAGAGATAAATCAGAATATCAACCCAGGAGAAAATTCAAGTGTTATCACTGCGGTGAAGAAGGGCATATCAAAAGAAACTGCAAAGCCTGGAAGAATAGAGGTTGGAGAAACAACAAGACAGAGAACGATGAAAAAGTACCGCAACCCATGTGATCAATGGGGAAGTGGTGTTGCTCTCTGTTGAAGAAGAAGAGTGTCATGTTGCTAATTCATATGTTAAATGGGTCATTGACTCAGCAGCATCATTCCATGCAACCTCTCACAAGGAATTCTTTTCTCTATACAAAGAAGGAGACTTTGGTAGAGTAAAGATGGGCAACAACAGCATTGCAAATATTGTGGGAGTTGGTGATGTGTGTATTCAAACTGTTATTGGGTGCACAATAACACTGAAGGACGTACGACATATACCAGACTTATGTCTGAATCTGATCTCTGTGCATGCATTGGATCTAGCAGGCTATACTAACAACTTTGGTAACGGCACGTGGAGGCTTACCAAAGGATCATTGTTAGCTGCTAGAGGTACAGTGAGATCGACACTGTACAGAACTCAAGTGAAGCTGATCAAGGGTGGATTGAATGCAGTCGAAGATGAACCTTCGCCAAATTTGTGGCACAAAAGACTGGCTCATATTGGTGAAAAATGATTACAAATTTTGGCAAGAAAGTCCCTCATCCCATTTGCCAAAGATTCAAAACTGAATCCTTGTGATTATTGTCTCTTTAAGGAGCATCATAGAGTGTCTTTCAGCAAAAACCTCGAAGCTGAAAGAGAATGTGTTGGAGATGGTGTATTCTGACGTATGTGGACCCATGAAAGTGGAGAGTCTCGGTGGTAGCAGATATTTCGTGACATTTATTGATGATGCTTCACGAAAATTGTGGGTGTACTTCTTGAGAACGAAGAACGAAGTTTTTTAGTACTTCAAAAGGTTTCATGCTATGGTGGAGAGGCAGACTGGTAAACCTTTGAAGTGTCTTCGCTCAGATAATGGGGGCGAGTATACTTCCTATGAATTCAAGAATTATTGTGCCGTGCATGGCATCAGGCATGAAAAGATTGTACCTGGAACCCCACAACATAAAGGTGTGGCTGAAAGAATCAACAGAACCATTATGGAGAAAGTGAGGTGTATGTTAAGAATGGCTAAGCTACCTAAGCCATTCTGGGGAGAAGTTGTTCTAACGGCGTGCTACCTGATCAACCGATCTCCATCTGTTCCTTTGGGCTTTGATATCCCTGAGAGAGTATGGTTCGGACATGATGTTAAATACTCTCATTTAAAGGTGTTTGGATGCATAGCTTTAGCTCACGTAAGCAAGGAACAGAGACGAAAACTTGATGATAAAGCCATTCCTTCTATATTTCTGGGCTATGGAGATGAGGAATTTGGCTACAGGTTATGGGATCCAGAAAATCGAAAAATTATCAGAAGCAGAGATGTAGTGTTCCATGAGCAAGAAACTATGTCTGATTCTGCTTCACCAGAAATCAGAGAACCGAGTGGTAAGGTGGATCTTTCACCTGTCAATGTCAAACCTCCTGGAGATGCCACAACAGGGGGAGAGTGTGATGGAGAACTCAGGGTTGATAATGAACCAACAATAGAAGATGGTGAAGGTGTCGAGCAGGAAGACCACGAAGCTCTGCCTCAGCTCAGGAGATCAAATCGAGCGATTCAACCGTCTACGAGATACACTAGTTCCACGTATATTACCATCACTGAAGAAGGGGAGCCAGAAAGCTTTGAAGAAGTACAGACTCATAAGGATAAATCCCAGTGGATGAAAGCCATGCAAGAAAAAATGGATTCACTGATGAAAAACGAAACTTATGAGCTTGTGAAGCTTTCGGAAGGCCGAAAAGCCTTGAAGAATAAATGGGTGTTCAAGCTTAAGAAAGATGGTAACAAGCTTTTGAAATACAAGGCTCCTTAGTCGTGAAAGGATTTGGACAAAAGCGAGGAATAGATTTTGATGAGATATTCTCATCGGTTGTAAAGATGAGCTCTATTCGAGTAGTACTCGGATTGGTGGCTAGCTTGGATCTGGAACTTGAACAACTAGATGTGAACACTGCATTTCTTCATGGAGACCTAGATGAAGAAATCTACATGGAGCAACCAGAAGGATTTGAGAAGACTGGAAAAGAGCACATGGTTTGTAGATTGAAGAAGAGCTTGTATGGACTAAAACAAGCTCCAAGACAGTGGTATAAGAAATTTGACTCGCTCATGGAGAGCCATGGATATACCAAGACTGATGCAGATCATTGTGTGTTCGTTAAGAAATTTCCAGGTGATAAATTCATTATCCTTTTGTTATATGTAGATGATATGTTGATAATGGGACAGGATATGAAGTTGATTGGTGATCTGAAGAAGGATTTAGCAAAGTCCTTTGAAATGAAGGATCTGGGCCCTGCGAAACAAATTTTGGGCATGCAGATCATGCGGGACCGAAAATCCAAGAGATTATGGTTATCGCAGAAACGGTATGTGAATCGAGTTCTGGAGAGATTCAACATGAAATCGACTAAGCCGGTTAATACACCGTTGGCCAATCACTTCAAGCTCAGCAAACGAAGTTGTCCTACGAATCAAGAAGAGAAAGAAGCTATGGCGGGTGTTCCATACTCCTCGGCAGTCGGGAGTTTGATGTATGTTATGGTCTGTACAAGACCAGATATCGCTCACGCGGTTAGAATTGTTAGCAGGTATCTTTCCAATCCTGGGAAGGATCATTGGGAAGTTGTGAAGTGGATCTTGAGGTACCTAAAAGGCAGTGCAAATAAGTCCTTGAGCTTCGGCAAAGGAACCCCAGTTCTTATACAGATGCGGATATAGCAAGTGACCTGGATAGTAGAAAATCTACTTCATGGTTTGTGTTTATATTTGTAGGAGGAGCTGTATCTTGGCAATCTAAATTGCAGAAATCTGTTGCCTTGTCGTCTACTGAAGCGGAGTATATTGCAATGACAGAAGCAGGCAAAGAAACGCTATGGTTAAAGAGGTTTCTTCAACAATTGGGAATGAAGCAGGAAAGGTACGATATTCATTGTGATAGTCAGAGCGCATTGGATTTAAGTAAGAATGCGATGTACCACTCTCGCACGAAGCACATTGATGTCAGATATCATTGCCTACGTCAAGCAGTGGAAGAACAACGGTTCAAGTTAGAAAAGATTCATACTGACGAAAATCCTGCTGACATGATGACGTAAGTTGTAACAGGGGGAAAGCTTCAGCTCTGTGTCGAGTTGATCGGCATGGAATGCATGTGAAGATTTGCAGAATGTATCCCTTTGGCTGAAGGGAGAAAATTGTGGGGTCCATCCACTTGAAAGTCCAGCCAAACATTGAAAAACAAAGATTTTAACAACTACAATGATTAGAATTTTTTATTGAAATGGGTTGTCATTTCTGACAATTGTGAGCTGCCATTATTTGTCAAGTTGTACAATTTTTTCCTATAAATAGGATCATTTGCAGGCTGAAGGATGCACCAAGTAGAAGAAGAAAAAAGAGAGAGCAAGAGAGTACAGAAATAATATTATGTGTGTTATTTTTCAGTGAGATAAAAATAAAGTGTTTGAGTAAATCCTGTGAGTATGTGAAAAATACACCGGGTTGGGTATTAACTCTATTGCTCCTTGTTTAGGAGTGGGGTTTCACTGGGTCACTATATTTTACATTTCTATTGTAGGGAGTGTAAAAAAATATTATAATTATCTTGAAAATATAGTGGAATTGTTCGGAGGTTGTCCCGTGGTTTTTTCCTCTATTTGGAGGTTTTTCCACGTTAAAATCTTGGTGTCTTATTTCTTGCATATTTTATGTATTTGGAATATTTTTAGTATGCTATGTGGGCAGTTTAATCTGATCTTCCACATCAGAAAAAAATTATTCCAGTATTATTGCAAGAGATTTTCTTTTGTCATTCTTGAGTTGCTGGGATTGAGATTATTGTTCACCATTTTACCTTGATATTTTAATTTACATCTTCCGCATTGCGCATCTGAGCCCAACATTTATCTCATGGACTTCAAAGGCCACTGAATTTTAAAGTTCGGCTCAAAATTTATCGTTAATTCAGTTAAAAATATTTCGTGTTATGTTAAGGTTTCTAAATGCAATATGCAAGTTGCAATTCTGTATACCCGATAAAGTGATTTGTCAATTTTAAAATTTCATATGACAATCATACAAAAATGGCACAGTTTAGGAGGTTACACATTTTTCCCCTAAAAATTGGTATGAGTACTTTGTTGGAGGTCTACTTAGAGCCACACCTACTTACCAAGTTTATTCGACTAATTACAACAGAAATAAATAAAATCAAATAAGCCAAGCGGCTAGCCTAGGTAACACGGATAAGTAGTACCACCATTACGAATATGCATGTCATGACAAAGATGAGCAGCCACGTAAAGCATGATGTCTTCATACTCTGCGAGAAAACCTCCGCTGCCCTTGTGTTGGCATGCCCAGTGCTTGCTAAGCTGTGTTCAACAGCTTTCTCAGTCGAGTCAAGGATCTAAAATGAAAAGGATAATCAATTGGTAAGCTGAAAATAAATACAAAAGTTTCTGTTGCACAAATAAAAACGAAATTGTAATGGAAGATAATTCGGATGCTCGGATATGAGATTCTATAGTGATTAAAAAACAAACTATTGTGGCCAAGAATAAATATATGTATCATTGAGGAAAGAACTCCCCCTCCGAATGTCAACCATTAAAAAGATAAGTTCCAATACAGAAGGGATTGAATCATATGACTCGAAGGCGTGATGGTTTAAGACAAAAGCTTATAAGCAAATAAAGTTATACTCACCTTCTCGGTGTTTTTGATGGATCCGTTCATCCTAAGACTACTCTCTTTGAGTTGTCGTGCTAAACCAACCATTTCGTCTGTCAAATCTTCTTGTAGCTTTCTGTAAAGAAACAAAGCATATAATCAAATTAGTAGGTAGCATGAAGCATAGAAAAAACAATAGATAATTTACAAACACGTGCTCAATGACAAAAACTGTAAACTCCAACTGTAACAAAATTGTGACTAAGGCAAAGATTTTCATAGAAAGAGACGAAATCCAAAAGCATTACACTATTTCTTCTAGAAAAAAGCTATATTTTGTCATTGTGAGCCGCCAAATTTACCCAGCAAATCCATCAGACGAATATGGTCCTACTTATATCCATATCCAAGTTCTATTCATATTCATACTATAAACATCAAAAAGAAAAGAGAGAAAATTCATAATAAGACATCCCGAACCATTAACAGTTTCCTGATGTTCCTAGACCATTAAAATATTCGATTGTGTGAAATTAAGTACCTGTGTTTCTCAATATGACCCTGTGCTGCCGCATCCAATTTGACAGATTTCGGAGAATCCTCAACAGTGTTGGGGGTGGCTCTTTCAGATGATGGAGGCCTGCCTTAAGTCAAAGTCCATGTTAGTCATAATTTCATTTTATATATCATAATACTGTAAAAGGGTGGATAGAATTTATGATCATTGAACATACACAAATCTCCTCCTCAGTCCTCTGGGAGAACTTACACCTTCCGCTGATACCGAAGGAGGCTCCAGAACCTTGCTGTCAAGAGAAGGCTCCTCAGGAAATTGAGTACTGCACTGAAATTTCCAAGAAAAATGCACGATTAGAGGTAATTAGCATTAGAATTTTAAAACTTCATAACCATGATTAGGAGAAAAAAAAAAAGAAAAAGAAAAAACAAATGTCTTTATGTTCCAGCTGTAAGCTCAAGGAGCCACTTATTTCGAAGTAATATGCAGAAAATTGTTTAAACTTTTTACATTACAAAATATTGAACCTCAAGTGCCCAAAAAAAAAAAAAAAAGATCAATATTGATTTCTAAGCACCATATTTGAAAACAGAAAAGAAATGGAGGTTTTTTTCCTTAAAAGCAGACCATTCTAGCCTTGATCTGTCAGCCATTACGTCACATAAAGAATGAAAGGAAAAGAAACTCACACGCCAAAAGAAAAGGAACAGAAAATGAAAAGAAAAGAAAAGAAACTGGAAAAGACCGCAACAGGCTGCATCCAGCAGTCATAGGAGATTGTAAATGGGATGAGCCGGTCGTTGGTACCTCCAATTTTTCCGATTGAAGTATGTTATCAAGGTATTTTGCTCCAATATAAAAAATAAACCTAGTTTAGAGGCAATGAACGGAGCCTGATTTCAGATCCAAGATTTTTTTTTTTTAAATGGGTTCAATTACGCCTTTGTCTTGCCCTTGGAAAGAGGAAAGGTGCCATAAACCGCCCGCCTCGGCAACAGGGCTGCCTCTGGCTGTCTGGCAGGGGCGACAGATTGCATCTGTCTCCTCTCACCATGACAGCGCCATTTAAAACTATGCCACGCACAATTTGAGCCTTTTAAGAGCACCCACAATGCATTGGGTCTAATTTTACATATTTGGCATATAAATAGACTTAAGTCCTAAATGACATGGACAAACTCAAGTAAAAAAACTTAAAAGCTATTCAATGCAAAAATAAAATACTAGGTATAGCACATATGCCGACCAATAAAAATGCTCTAATATGTTTCCTTTATTAAAAGAAAAATTAAATTAGGAATAAATGATGAGTGTTTGGGTTTGTACTTGGGTCCAAAATAGACCCAAGTGTGGACTTGGTCTTTTTTTTTTTATTGTCACATAAGCTAGACTAGGTCCACTTTTAATTGCATTGTGAAACACTTTTTTTATAGACTATGTCTATTTCCTACATGGCATGTGATTTTTTTCTAAGAGACCCAAAGCATTGTGGGTGCTCTAAGAAAATAAAAAATAGAAGTGCAATAAAAAATCACCTGGATTTTATTTCATCTTCAAAATATACATAATTTGTTGAAGGGGGGAAATGATATTCAAGTTAAAAAAAAAAAAAAAAAAAAAAAAAAAAAAAAAAGAGAAAACCAACTCTACTAAACTCTGCTTATTGTACAGAACGTTTTTTCAAGTCAAACGGAAATTCTCTCCTCTAGGAAATCATAATATTCTTCTAAATGTCCTAGCATAAAAGCCATTTTCTTATCGTCTTTCCAAATAATCTGTGCACTAGCAATAGACCAAACATATTCCACATTCCAAAGAGTTGCATAAATCAATGTGCAATGGTTTGTAGGACTAAAACACATATCACCTGCAAATGACAGAGAAAAAGAAAAAGAAAAAGAAAAAAGAGCAAGCTACTCATAACCCAACGCACCTCGGTGGCCACCAGTTTGGCAGCTATAGCTTCAATTTTCTCGGAATATTCGTTTAACTGACCTTTTGAAACCCTGTAGAAAAAGACAGAATAAATGAGATGAAACTGGAAAAGAAATGATACTCAATTCATGGACTGCATCCAGTTAGATATTTTCAAATTAAGGTATGAAAGAAAAAGCCGAAAGACACTACTGGACAGCTTTCAGGACTAAGCTACATAAAGAACTTTGTTGAGCATATCAATAAATGAAATGAACAATTTTTAAAGACATTATTAGGGTCACTTTTAATTATAGTTGTCGCTATCAAATAATGAAATAGAGATCACGCGCATGCTTATAGCAATCAACTAATCAAGAATACTTCCTTAGGCTTGTCAAGTATAACGAGTTCAAGTGAAAGACATAACTTCATAATTCCATATAGATACTATGTTATCTAGGAGGTCTATACCAGCCAAATACACCATTAAACTTGTATTAATAAATAATTATTCGTTAAACATACCAAAAGATATAAACAATAACCTTTAAAATTTTAGGAAGTCTATTCGTATCATTAACAACAATAAATGGGATGTGACTTTGTCCTGGTCAATTAGTAATTTAGCAAACGCTATAAGCAGCCATAACAGAGCAAAAATGATATAATTTATCGAACACACGGAGTCCAGGAGAAATTTCCAAACATGTTACACGAAATCAAGAGTCGGAAATAAAAAACAATTAGAAATCCCAGAAGGAAAAGCAACCCAACCTCGGAAGACCTTCGGAGATCCTCTCTTCGGCGAGTTGCTCCAGTAGCTCTCGTAGTGTAGCAACATACTGTAAAGTTGCAGCCAGAGAAAAATGAACAATTACGCATTTCCAAATAAATATATTAAAAAGTTGTACTAAAAATGGGTAGAAACCGAAAAGCATATAAATAGAGAGAAAAACATCATAATAATATAAAACCTACTGTCCTTTCTTCGGAATCTCCTAACGTTAACCAACAGTGTATGCACAACACATGAAAAGTTAAATGAAACATATATTGGATACAACTATGGATTAGAGAACTGGAGAGCATACATGCACGAGCTTTGCTTGATTATGCTGCTGCGGGGCTGCTGCAAGTAACCTTCTCAGATTCACTTCAGTTTTGCTAAATCTCATTGCAGAATCCTAAAAAATTCTTCAAATGAGCTCAGAGTATGACTTCAGAATCTTAGGGCTAGTACGGTAACCGAACTGATTCCATCAAACCGATACCGAACCCACACAATCGGTTTAACTAATTTGCAAACCGAAACCGAACAGATAAGAATTCCGTAACCGACACGATAAAATGGCGCGGTTTCAGTTTAAACCGATAAAAAAAATGAAAAGCAGAAAAAAAAAATACTATAACACATAAAATCTCCTCAGGGATGGTGTAACAGAGGCTTAAATACATAAAATGAACATGAGCAGCCAGGGACATTACAGAGGCTATTAACATGGCTCAGGCAATTGGCACAACAACAAAACTAGGGTTGTGGCTCGGCAAGAAAAAATTGGCAAATTGGCACAAGAACAAACTTTTAACTCAAATCTGAAGATTTCAATTTTCATCCCTATGAAACTCACAACACAAAATAGAAAAACCAATTACATTACCTTGGGCCTTGGGACGGCTGACGGCGAAGGTGATTCGGTGAAGCCGTGAAGGTGAGCCGGTGAAGGAGGCGATCTGAATTCTAAAGTGAACTCCCAGGTCCCAGGTCGAGGCTTTCGATTCAGAAGTGACGGTGAGTCGGTGAAGCCGTGAAGGCGAGTCGGTGAAGCCGTGAAGGTGAGTCGGTGAAGGAGGCCATCTGAAGTGAAGGTGATGTGAAGTGGTGAACGTGATGAACTGAGGCGATCTGAATTTCTGAGGCTACAGTCGAGCCTAGATTCTGAATTTCTGTTTCTGAATTTCTGAAGTGATGAACTTGTCCCAGCCCTTTATTCTTAATATCCGTCCCTTTTTTTAAACATTTATTATTTTATTTAACATAATCCCACCTATTTTAATTTTTTTATATTATTACCGGTTCGCGTACAAACCGAAACCGAATGGGTTCGGAACGATACAAACCGATAACATTTCGGTAACCGATTTCGATTACTGTTACACATGAGTCGGTTCAGTTCGGTTTGGTTTATTTTCTCATCGGTTCAATTTTCGGTCAAAAATACCAGCCCTACTTTAGACATAGTATCCAATCCAGTAAACATGTATGTTCTAACCCACAAATTTCAACAACAAATTTATATGACAAAGCTGATATGAAAGAGCACAACAGAGTGATAAAATTATGTATGAGAGAGAAAGAAGTATGTTTTTTTTTAAAAAAAAAACAAATGGAATTTCACGTTACAAGACTTGATTTTTGGAGATCATATCATATTAGTACCAAATTTTACATAATGGAAATTTCACGTTACAAGAGTTAATTGTTGCCCAGCCACAGCCCTAGTTTTGTTGTTGTGCCAAATTGCCTGAGCCCTGTTATGAGCCCTGTTAATAGCCTCTGTTATTGTCCTCATACTCATTTTATGTATTTAGATTTTATGTGTGATAGTATTTTTTTTCTGCTTTTCATTTTTTTTATCGGTTTAAACAGAAACCGCACAATTTTATCATGTCGGTTACGGAATTCTTATCTGTTCGGTTAGTTTCATGAATTAATCCCAACAGACTTCACACTAACTTGCTTAATTTCATGAATTAATATCTGCAACAAAAGATCAAAATAGGCTTCACAATATAGAACTCACAAGCTTATTGACACACAGGCTTCACAATATATAATCTCTACAACAAAATCTCTGAAAAGGCATGCAAACAATTCATATCAAAACCGGATGAAGTGCAACAGAAAAACACGAATCGTACCTTTGTGGACATTCAGAGATTTGAGCAAAGATTGTTGGACTTAGGCGAAGACGGGCGGAGACGAACGGACACGGGAGGAGGCGAACGGAGATGACGAGAGACCGTCGGCGGAGTCAAGTATAGACGGACCGAAGACGCCCCAAGACAACCCGAGACAGGCGGAGATGTGTTTGAGACGGCCGGATACGGGCGCAAATGGGAGACCAAAAATCTGATGGGGCTAGGTTTCGAATTTGCCGTAGCATCTCCAATGGTAATAGTTATTATTAGCTATATGGTTAGTTGACGTGGATGTGAGAGATAAGAAAAATAACTATTTTATATTATTGGACTCACGTACTCTTCTCACATAATCTTGGGCTACGTGAAATATATAAGCTATTTGTTAGTAGCTAGCGACTACTCTCTCTCTTACTTTTCTCCTGTCCACGTCATAATAGTTAGCCAAATAGCTAACCATTGGAGACGCCCTGAGAAATCTGATTATGATTTAGAATTTTGTAAATTCTTTTTTTTATTGTTAAATGTTTTGGTTAGAGTAGTTGTCATTAATTTAACCATGGTTATTTATTTGGGTGAGATGTTAACTATCCTGCCAGCATTAAAAATTAAATAAAAAAGAAAAAAAAAAATATTGATAAAAGACACGTGTCGGGCATTAAGCCGGTGAGGGCAGTGCCCTCACCGGTAGGATCGAATTTACCGAAAGACATGTATTTATATATCTTATATATTTGTTTTGCAGGGTGGCACTGGAAATATGTATTAAGGTGGTCTGAATTTATTCGGATATCCATTTCCGCATTCTTCTTCGGTTTAAGAATAGTTTGATCTTGTTGATATTTTGTCTCATGGATAAAAGAAAATGGATTCAAATTCATGTATTTTTCGTTTTCCTTTTACCAGGGCTCATCTCTAAATTTGAAGATTGGAGCATGTTTCGTTGCAATATTCGTGCGAGGTCTATTTGTGACATTTGTTAAGTAATTTGAATTATTGGACTTTGTCTATTTGCGTTAGAGTTCCGATTATTTGCAATTGTAATGGTGACTAATTTCATTTGGACTTGAATATTTGTAGTAATATGTTGTTTTAGTACAGTTGGGCTATTTTGACGCAGTATTTGAGTGATCGTGGAATATATTTTTGGTGGTTGTGAGACATTTGAATTAGAATTTACTTGCTTTTCATTATTAGTGTAATTATATATTTGTAATGTTAGTTAAAAAGATTTATTGAGCATATTTTTTTAAATTTCTTACTAGAAGGCTTTGGTTGTGCCTAGCACAGACGAGATGGCCCTATCGTGTGGTTTTGAAGGACATTGTATGTGCATTGTCTTTATTCAAAAATAATAGTGTTTATTTTTATGAAAACATAACAAAAACACAATCGCAAGAAAGTATAGAACGAACTCTTAAACTCCTTCAATTCTGAAAATTTAGAAGCTTACGTATCAAGTCTCTCCCAGGTCATAGATGTATTGCCAATAATAGTATCGAAAATCTCTCGGTTCCACGAATTATCAGTGAGGGTCAAGTCATATGTTGTGCTGCAATAGAGAAGAATTTATTAGTTTCCACATGTGGCATTGACAATGAAATATCATTGCAAGAAAAAAAAAAATACAGAGAAGAAAATGATACGAAGAGTCATGACAAAATGGAGATTGACATATAGATGCTCTAAAGGAACTGATAGATAAATATTTGCAGAAAACCATTGATAGACTGTCAAAATCTTACAGAGTATAAATGAAAAAATCTCAACGACATCCAATAAATCATTATTGTAAGAAAGTGGGAAAAATATGTTCTGTATTATTCACAAAGACATATACACATATATATAGATACATAGAAGGCCTAAACCTAACTTATTGTACAAGAAAACATTTAACATAACTAACACCCCTCCTCAAACACAACGTGGTATAGTGGAGCTCAACTTGAGTTTGCTAAGAAGTAAACAAAAGCGACCGGGAAGGAAAGACTTCGTGAAGACATCCGCTGGTTGATCTATAGAGGAGACGGAAACAAGCTTCACAGTCTCATGTGCAACATGCTTTCGAATGAAGTGACAGTCAATCTCAATATGCTTGGTACGCTCATGAAAGGTATCATTATAAGACATCTTTATAGCACTCTGACTATCACAATGTAAAGCAGTAGACACCGACTGAGGTGCACCAAGATCAACAAGTAGTCGACGCAGCCATAATAACTCTGAGGTGGAATCAGCAAGAGCACGATACTCAGACTCAGCACTCGATCTGGAAACCAATGTTTGCTTCTTACTGCGCCAAGAGACAAGTGAATCACCAAGAAAGAAGAAGTACCCAGTAATAGAACGACGATCAGTAGGATCTCCAGCCCAATCTGCATCAGAATAACCGCTAAGCGTCAAAGAAGAATGGGCCGAGAAGTGTAAACCATGCAATAGAGTGCCCTTCACATAACGAAGGATGTGCAACACAGCGGAATGATGCGTGGTTCTCGGAGCAGCCATAAACTGACTCACAATATGAGCAACATGAGCTATATCAAGCCGAGTGACAGTCAAGTATATCAAACTCCCAACAAGCTGACGATATAATGTAGGATCCTCAAGAAGAGAGCTATCAAGTGGAGTAAGACGAACATCATAATCAAGAGGAGTGGAAGCTGTCTGACAATCAGTGAGACCGGCCCGAGCAACAAGATCAGAGGCATACTTGGCTTGAGACAAATAGAATCCATCAGACGAATCAGAGATCTCAAGACCCAAAAAATAGCGAAGCTGGCCCAAACTCTTCATCTCAAAATGTTGACGAAGATAATCCTGCAAATCAGAAATACCGGTAATATCATCCCCCGTGATGATCATATCGTCAACATAGAGTAGCAAAATAATGATCCCGGAGGAGGAGCGCCGAAGAAATAAAGCAGAATCGTGATCACTCGTAGTGAAACCAAACTGAAACAATGCAGAACTGAACGTGGCATACCAAGCACGGGGCGCTTGTTTCAAGCCATACAAAGCTCGACGTAGACGACAAACTTTCCCAGATGACAATGATCCAGGAGGAGGAGTCATGTAAACCTCCTCAGACAAGGCACCGTGTAAGAAGGCATTCTTGACATCTAACTGTAGAAGAGACCATCGACGAACAGCAGCAACTGCAAGTAAACACCGGACAGTAGTAAGACGAGCAACCGGTGCAAAGGTCTCTTCATAATCTATGCCATACTCCTGGGAGTAACCCTTAGCAACCAAACGAGCTTTGTAGCGCTCAATAGATCCATCTGAATTTGTCTTGATCTTATACACCCACTTACATCCGATGGGAGTCTTGCCAGCAGGTAAATCCACCAAATCCCAAGTATGAGTCTTTTCTAAGGCCTGTAATTCCTCAGTCATAGCTTTTTGCCACAATAGATCAGCATTCGCCTCACGAAAAGACCGAGGCTCATGATGAGAAAGAATGGCCGAATAACAATGATAGTCAAGTAAGTGAGAAGGGGGACGACTTACACGAGTCGACCGTCGCTGATCAATAGCTAGCAAAGGTACAGAATCAGAAAAGGGCTCAGTACGAACTATCGGTTCAGGATGCACAGGTGGAGCCACTTCAGAAGACGGAGCCATGACAGGCGTGTCAATGAGCTGTGAGTCAGAACCTATATCTGTATTTGGAAAAAGATCTGAAGTGATAGACATGAATAAAGGAGACGCCGAATCAAACGAAATGTGGAACTTAGACAAGGAGGAAAAGGTAGTATGCTCCCAAAAGGTAACATGACGCGAAATACGCAACCGATTAGAAATCGGATCCCAACACCTAAATCCTTTGTGTTCTACCCCATAACCCAAAAAACAACACAGACGAGCTCGGGGTTCTAATTTGGTCCGCTCATGGGACGGAAGAAGAACAAAGCAAACACAACCAAAAGGACGTAACTGAGTATAATCAGGAGACTGACCGTACAACCTCTCAAAAGGACAGACATCACTAATGACTGATGAGGGCAACCGATTGATAGCATAAACAGCAGTCAACGCTGCCTCACCCCAAAAACGATCAAGACACTGAGCAGAAAGAAGAAGATCTCGGACAGTATAAAGAATGTGACGGTGTTTACGTTCAGCTCGTCCATTTTGTTAGGAAGTATATGGACAATAACGCTGAACTAAGGTACCCTGATTAGAAAGAAATTTCAAAAAAGTAGAATCTTTGTACTCAAGAGCATTATCAATATGCAAGACCTTTATAGGACAAGAAAATTGTGTAAGAATCAAGTTAGCAAATTGAACATATATGGTGGACAACTCAGAACGATTTTTGAGAAAATAGATCCAGGTAAAACGAGAAAAATCATCAACAAAAATAACAAAATACCGAAAACCACTCAGAGAAGCAACAGGAGAAGGACCCCAAATATCAGAATGTACCAAACCAAAAGGTTTATCAGCAGTTGACAAACTATCAGAAAAAGAAAGAGTCGGTTGTTTCCCAAGTTTGCAATGAAGACAACTAAAAGACTTACAAATGACCTGAACCGAAAAGACCCTTATTATATAAAGAACGAACTTTATTCAAAGACGCATGCCCAAGACGAAGATGCCACTGGAAACTAGACTTACTATCGGTGGTAGAAGCAGAAAAAGAGTAAGAACGAGAGACATGAAGTGACTCAAGCTCAAATAACCGGCCCGTCTTGCGACCTTTCCCGAGAAGCCGTCCCGTCTGTGAATCCTGAACCTGAACACCAGAAGATGAAAATATAACATTAAGACCTTGGTCAACCAATTGACCAACAGAAATAAGATTCAAGGCCAAGTCAGGAACGCAGTATGTGTCGGGAAGATGCAAGGAAGGGGAAGAAATCAAACCAGTGTGAGTAACATTCATAAGAGTACCATTAGCAGTATGTATAGGAGGTAAAGAGGTTACAGAAGACGAGGAAGACAAAAGCTGCGGGCTAGAGGTCATGTGATTGCAACAGCCAGAATCAAAATACCAATGTGATTTACCTCCGATAGTAGACATAGAAGAATTGGAAAGAATAACCTGTTTAAGAATAGCCTCTATGTCTTGAAGAGTGGAAAACGAATGCTAAGGCTCAGTAGTGACAGCCGCTATAACAGAAGAAGTGGCGGTAGAGGAAGATCCATGATGTCGATAGAATGAAACTCTCAAACGGTGTGATTTGGATGGACAATATGTAGCAATATGACCCCGAACATGACAAATGTGGCATACCACCGTAGGACAAAATGGAGCAATATGACCCTGAACATGGCAAATGTGGCAGACCACCATAGATGAATCTATATCCAAAAAATAAAGAAGCACCAACAACAATAGGAAGACGAAAGAAAATCACGAACTCGATCACAAACCGGATAAAATAGTAGTAAATGGCCGAAATGAAAAAGTTCACCAAAACCAAATCCGAGCACACCAGGACGTAGCCAACGAAGAGAGGAGTCGACCTCTGAAAAATCACGGCGATCGGAGCTGGGGGTGGCTCTCACGCTCCGTCTGAATCCGCCGGTGCTGTCGCAGAAACCGGGCGAGTGTGGGCCCCACGCGCCGACAAACGGGCTGAAATTTTGACCGACGGCTCGCCGGAGGATGCCGGAGAGGATGGTCTGGGAGGTGAGAGTTGAAGACGGCCGGAGACGTGCGACAAAAGAGAAACCTATGATTGACCCTAAACCTAGTCTGATACCATGTAAGAAAGTGGGAAAAATATGTTCTGTATTATTCACAAAGACATATACACATATATATAGATACATAGAAAGCCTAAACCTAACTTATTGTACAAGAAAACATTTAACATAACTAACACTTATCAAATAAAGTCTTTCGAGATAATATGAATACATACAATGTACAGGAAATACAGCACTAAGATTTCAATTTAAGAAAATTTCACTCTTTCACAAGTGATCATAGGTTGAAGTAAAATGATATAACTTAAAATAAAAAAGGCAGCAAATGATATAATATAAGCTAGTCTGCATGAACACTAATTAAACCATAGAAAATCATACACCAGCTTTTCTAATCCAAAATTTATCCGGATTAAACAACTGAAAAGGAAATTGATTGGTGGAATGGCTATGAAATTTGAAAAAAAAGGTAACATAAACAATCGGGACTCATAAAACTAAATACATTAAACATAAAACAATTAAAAACTTTCCATATCTTAAAAAGAATATCATACAAATTAAGAACCACACCCAATTTGCAACAAGCATTTTAAAAATAAAAATAAAAAATAAAAATCAGCCCATAAATAAATTTCTATACAGGCGTCCTGAACAGAAATTATAGCACGAAACAAACAAATTAAAAATGCGTTATTGGCGTCATAACAACAGGATTGGAACATGCATTCTGAAAATAAGCCATCACAAGAGAAAAATACACAAACACAAACACACACACACACACACACACACACACAAATCAAAAACAAAACATTCAACATTTATGTTCTCTGTCACAAAATGTACGCAATTAGCAATAGGCATTTGGCTCACAGACCGAGAAACACACCAACACACACACAAACCCTCGCCAAGCTCACAATTTTGCAGTAAACCTGAAGAATAACACTAAAATAAGCGATGGATAAGTTGTGAGTACTCGGGTCCAGCGTTGTAGATGTCGATGGATACGGAGTCCCGCTCCAGATCTGATTTCATCTTTCTCTGAGAAACCCTTTTATGCGCCACAATAAATGGAGAATTGGGCTCCCCGCACACTGATGATGAAAACGGTGTCGTTTGGTAGAAAACTACTAAGGCAAAAGCAGACACGCGTCGCCCATAGACAAAGCCTCACAAAACTCAGCGTTCTCTTATATACTAGTACATCGCCCGTGTATTACACGGGTGCTTGCTAATTTTTTTCTTAAAATCTAAAATTAATGAGAAAAAGTAATTGAAAATTTAAATACTTTTTATAAGAATATATATTATTATATATTTAGTATGACACTTTTTATTTGTGCCACTTACCTGTGTTATACTATAAGGGTCAAAATCTTTTTCACCCCGTTATAAATCTATTCTTTCTTTTACACACCGCCCCATCAAATAACTTCTTTTACACCCCAAAACTCACGAAATGCTATGCGATATTACAATCGCATGTCCAAATGAACCAACGCATATCCAAGCGGACGCATAATTTATGACTATGCGAAAACATTTCGCATTTTTGTAATCGCATATCCACATCAAACGCATAATTTACA
This sequence comes from Striga hermonthica, assembly GCA_902706635.1. NCBI lineage: Eukaryota > Viridiplantae > Streptophyta > Magnoliopsida > Lamiales > Orobanchaceae > Striga > Striga hermonthica. The sequence continues at coordinate 9,137,669 of CACSLK010028053.1, read as the reverse complement.
AATATGCGAACATCTTTCGCAGTTTTAAGAATCGCATATCAAAATTGAATGCAACATAATTTACGATGATTATGCGCCTTATTTTGCAGGGCTATATCGACCTTGCAAATTTATGACTGTGCAAAAACTTTTCGCATATAATTCGCATTATTTGTTGAATTCGCATTTTCTGGAAATTGCATATCCAAGTCAATCGCATAATTTACTAGTATGCAAAAAACTTTCGCATATATCCGCCGGATAATTGACAATGATGTGACATTTTTTTCGCTCGCATATTGAAGAATCGCATAACAAAATCGAATAAAGCATAATTTAATTGACGATTACGCGCCATTTTTTCGCAGGGCCATATCGTCATGGAAATTTTACGACTATTCGGAATTTGATCGCATATCTGTCGTATAAGTTACGCACCTCATTAATTGACTGCATTTTCACAGGTGAGGATTTTTTCTGTGCATTTATCATGCAGGCAAAAAAAACAGTGATCTCTAAGAATTCAACGTCTGCACTATTCTTCTCTACTGCAATTTTCTGTTTCTTTCGTTTTAATTCCTTTTGTTGTTCACTTATTTGAATGGCTAGCACCTGTGTTGGAGTATGCGTGAGCTATAGTGGTACATTTTCCGGGGGTTCATATCTTGGTGGAGTGGCAGAGCTGATGAGAATAAATTACGGCCGACAAATGTATTCTGAAGTAGTTTTTCGTGTTCAAGCATCATTGAAGGCCGATCTTTGTAATTTTGAGTACATATTGTGGGCAGTATTTGATGGAAGGGAACGAAAAGTGAAAATGAAAATCGAATCCAGTGAGGATATCTTAGAGCTGATTGAAGAACAAAAAACTCCCAACATTTACGTGGAGTTGGAGAAGCGAGTAAATGTAGGTTTTCCGGGGACGCCGCAACAAAGCTTCACGCAAATAATGGCGTCCCAAGGTGTATTTCCGAGTTCTTTCGGTGTTGGTAGTTCTGCATTTTCCCACGAGGCCCCATATTCACATCAAGCAGGCCCTAGTTCATTTACACATACTGGATATCCTCGGGGCGCTGATGATCAAACCGCGGGTTGTTCGAACCAACCAGGTCATTCTCGTGACGATGACAATAATGATGACCAAACCAACACGCACAATGGTGACTCAGGCGACGAAGACAAAGAGGTACATGAGAAGCAAAGGTTCAAGCTTTTCAGGGCGTGGTATAGCGAGCATATTGAAGAGCTAAGATTAATCACCGACCATATTGAGGTTGAAAGTCTTGCATATATGAATCGAGGTAGCACCCGGAAATCCGACTTTGAGCCACGAATGTGGTCCCTTCCTATGCCTCCCACAACAACTGGATCAGATAGACAACCCATCCACTTACCCTCGAACAATATAGAATTATCTTTGGGGTCTGTCTTTCTTTCGAAAGAAGAGTTGATTTGTGCCATTCAACTGTATCACTTGCAACAAAAAGTTGAGTGTCGAACACCCAAATCCTGCACTTCTAGGTTACAATATGTTTGTCGGTATGAAGGGTGTTCTTACAAGTTATGTGCAAGGGCAAAGCGAGATGTATGGAGAATCACTACTTTGAAACTCGAGCATACATGCGAAGGGAGTTTGACGCACAATCGACACCGTTCGGCTAATTCCAAGGTTCTCGCTCATATTTACGCATTAACTATTCAGACAAATCCCCAGACGGTATCTCACAGAGAATTATTGAACAAATGCGGGAGGAGCATGGTTTGTCGATAAGCTACAATGTGTCCCTCCGAGCAAGACACCGTGCTTTTGAAAAAGTTTATGGAGGTCATGAAGAATCATGGGGGCAGCTTCCCGGTTACTTGCACATGTTGCAGGTTCGTAATCCAGGTACAATTGTCGAACTGCAACGAGATGGCGAGGTATTCAACACTTGTTCTTTGCTCTAGGAGCTAGCATTGAGGGCTTTCAACGAGCTGGTGTCCCGGTAATTGTGATAGATGGTACCCACTTGAAGGAAAATACAAGGGCATTATGTTTGTTGCAGCCACATTGGACGGGAATCACCAAATCTTTCCCCTCGCAGTTGGCATTGGTGATGTAGAGCGTCGTGAGACTTGGAGTTGGTTTTTGACTCAATTGAAAAGGGCCTATGGTTGTCCTGATAACCTCCTCATTGTCCTGATAACCTCCTCATCGTAACAGGTGAAAATGGGCTCAGATCTAGAACGAACCGATGAGAATGGGCTCAGATCTGTCGTTGTCACCTTCAAATTGCTACTGGACTGCAAGAAAACCTGCAAGAACTCAACGCCGGAGGGGTTTCCAGCGTAGAGCCTCCGACGCTCAAGTCAGTATGTGGAAGATGGAGAGAGCTACTCTGAGAGAGCAGCAGCAGTAATGGAGGAGAGTATGGAATGAATGGGAGTTAGGGTTTTGGGGTTACCTCAACTCCTTTATATAGGAGAAAGATATTTACCTGAAGTTCCCAAGATGCCCTGGCCGACTTACTGGAAATGTCCAAAATACCCTGGTCGGTTCGCATTCCGTCCCTCTCCTAGTCAGCATTTAGATTGTTTATTATCCTTAACAGCTTTCCTATGATATATCGAAATGTATCGAATTGTCGAGGATCTATAAGCCTCGGGACTTCCTCAGTCGACTCGGGATACCAACTCGAGTCGACGGGGTCATTTTCAGTCGTCGGTAAACCCTGATGCGCTTATCCTTGGTTTTGGGGAAATCGATTTATTCTAGTCGACACGTGAAAGTCGACCGAGGGATGCCTGGACCCCTGACCAGTGATATTATAGGGAGTTTGCTGAGAGAGTCGACTTTGGCTAAGTCGACTTGGTTATCTCCGAACCGTTGATCATATAAACTGTTATACGACAGTATGGCTATATCATCTAGTCCCCCCAAAAATTACTCGAAGCGATTCTGAGCTTAAGAGTAAGTTTTTACAATTGAATGTCTCACTCGAATCTTTTCACACATCCTGTCACCTGCCGTCACGCCCGCTTGCTATTTCAACTCGTAAAATGGCTTGTCTATTTAGCAGATTTCGAATTGATTGGATAAGTCTGAATATTTTCAAATTTCAAAAATCACAAGATTAAGATCTTGAGCATTGATAAGACGCTTTCTCTCTCCACCGCTTCGTATTCCGTGCACCATCTCCACCGTTGAATTTGACTTTAATCTGAGGGCCAGGGTTTCTCTACTCTCCCTATAAGTATTCCTCCCCTTTTCTTGCCTTCACTTTTCGCCCTCAGAATTTCTGAACACTTTATCTCTCCGGCAAATACAGCATCTCAAGCTTTCCAGCGCTCCTTTCACATTCCGACGTTCTTCTCGGATCTCTCAGGACTTCTCCATCAATCATCATGAGTATGAGTAAGTTTTCTTTGCTTTTCGATTTATCGCTGTGTTCAAAATAAAAGTTTTTTGTTTTTCTGGGTAATATGCTTGGGGCTTCGTATGTTCGTCGGTTTTTCTGGGAATTTTTGGATGAGTTTCTTGCGGTTTTTCCTTGCTAGATCTTTAGTTGTAGATCTCCCATAGTGTTTCAATTCAGTAGCTCTTTTGATATGAAAAACTAATTCTGCTTTTCTTTGATTACCCTTGATCTGTCATCCTTGTGCCGAGTCGAGTGGAGCAGAAATGTCCTACGAATTCTTCTCGATCTTTCCTTTCTTTTATTCTTATTTCGAGTCGATTTACACGATTTTCTCGTTCTTTCGACGACTTATTCTTGGAATCGAACCGTAATTATGATTATCTTCGTCTTTTGATTGTCGCTTTCTCTGTTTTCCTCTCCTCTCCTTTTTTTAGATTCCAATTCCGCCCATGTTTCTGACCCTATTTCTGGTTCTATTTTCCGTGAAATCGATGGCTACTCGGGTTCAGACTCTGTCCACATAATCAATGTTGGGCCATGTTCTAATCAAAATGTCGAGCTGGAGGGCTCTGTTAACTCCAATGCCTCATCCTTCGGTATCGATTGGGATGTGTACAATCAGGCGCTGCTTTCAGGCACACTTTGCGAGGACCCTGAAGTTCCTCGCGCTCTTGTATCTTCTCGCCTCGAATTCGTCCCTCGAGGTATTCTTCACTAGGCTTTTCTAGACATCCTTGCGCATAGGACAAGCTTTGTTCGTTTTCTGATAATGACTTCCTCAGTCGACTCTGTAATTGTAGCATGTTCCGTAGCGAAGTTAGTTGTTCCTAATCTCATTTTCTTATGCTCCTGCAGCCAAAATTGATGGCTTCAGAGAGTTTAGTGGTCTTCCCTCTGATTGGGCCTTGGTTGCTCCTACACCCAAAGACGACTTCCGTCATCCTCCTAAGGGTTGTTTTACCTTTTTTGTGGATCAAATAATGTCGGGATTGCGCTTCCTGATCCAACCCGAGTTGCTATCACTGAGTAACCTTTACGATATACCCATAAATCAGTTCACCCCCAATTCCATTCGAATAATGGTGGCCTTCATAGTTGTTACCCGCATAGTTTTAGGTAATTTTTTTCCCGAATTTTTCCTTTACTGCTACGGGTGTAGGTTTAGCAGAGACACACATTGTTTGGGCCGTCAAGTAGGCGTGTACTTCCTTGATGACCTTTCTTCCAATATCACCGAATGGAAGAAGAAGTATTTTTTCATTCGACCTGCTCCTGGTCAATATCCTTTCTCAAATGAGTGGATTACCAGCAAACCCGATCAACGCAAGCGCCCCGACTCTTCGCAGTTTGCGGATATGTTGGAAGAGTTGAATAAACATGTGTGGAGCGCTCGTCAGCTGAATAAAGATAGTTCTTTACTTAACCATGTCGGTATCTGTGTCGACAAGAGTATTCCTCGACTTAATGACCCTTGTGTAATATCCCGATATTTTATCAGTATAAATTATGTGTTAATTCCTATTTATTAATCTTGTCGAGTATTAATTTTCGGAATTAATTATTTTCAGTCGAGATTACCGAAATTTATTTTCGACGTACCGTTTACGTTCGGAATAATTTTAGTAATTAAGCATTATGTTTAATTAAATAATTAAACATAAAAAAAGTGATAAATTGCTAATTAATCACATTAATAAGGGTTAAGCCGTATGGAAATTGTGAAATTTCCTTCAAATTTAAGCCTTAAGCCGTCCAATTAATTCCAAGGCATGAAAGCCGTGCACTATATGGAATTATTTTCCAATAATTTGTCTAAGGCCGTGGCCTTTTCTTCAAGCAAAGGAACCAACCATTTTTCTTCCAAGTTTAGCTATTACACGTGTCACACTAAGAAGCTTAATGGGACAATTAGTCATCCTAAACCTATTTAGATGGAAAACAAGTGTTAGGTTGTAGGGGAGCCACGTCCATGCTACATCACACCCCAAATTCCTTTGGCCTTAGTATAAGAAGAGGAGTTGGGACCGATTTTCACCATCAAATTCAGCTATATATCATTACCTTCTTCAGCAGCTAAGTAGAGGGAAAGAATAGTGAACTAGTTACCTCAAGTTTTCTTAGTATACGCACGGCAAGTAACAAAGGAGGCACGGCACGCATCGCACACGACACGCTCACGCTAGGCTCCGATCAGTTGCGAATTTTGTCGAACACTCAAGGAGGTATAGCTATCCTCAGCCTATTTTCGTGTTAGTGAGTTCATTTTAAGGTTAAGTGTTCGATTTATATTCAAAAATTATGAGAAAATTTATGTTGTATTCGGTTAGGTCATATTTAAGACAATACCGAGTTATGTTCATTTTTCTCCAGCAAGTCCCGAGTGTTTCATGTTCCTTTAGTCCTCATTTAATGTATAAGGTTCAGGTTAGGAAGATAGGTCGGGATAAATTAACGTTTTGTTCATGA
>CACSLK010028053.1:9107817-9117974 GCA_902706635.1 Striga hermonthica | reverse complement strand
GTAGGTGGTATGCGAGCAATAGGCGGAAATCCGCATACCCCATCGCATAACTGAAAGATGAAAGAAATAAAAAAAAAAAAACTTTTGAGTAGAAGTGCGAAGGTGGTATGCGAGCAATATGCGGAAATTCGTATACCCCATCGCATAACTGAAATAACTGAAAGATGAAAGATAAAAAATAAACTTTAGAAGAGAAGTGCGAAGGTGGTATGTGAGCAATATGCGGAAATTCACATACACCATCGCATAATTGAAATAACTGAAAGATAAAAGAAATAAAAATTAAACTTTCGAGTAGAAGTGCGAAGGTGGTATGCGAGCAATATGCGGAAATTCGCATACCCCTCGCATAACTGAAAGATGAAAGAAACACGAAAAAAACTTATTATGCACCAACTCTGCGAATAATATGCGACGTTGGTATGTCGCAGAATAACTTTTTCGACAAATAGTCGCAGATTCATTCGCCTAACAAGAATAATTATTTAATGGGCGACGGACCGCGATTGACCGAATCGTATATAGAATCTCTGCATATTCATCGTAGAACAGTCGCATACTTTAACTCATAATTTTCTCGCCCATGCTCATATCTGTCGCCTATTTATCGCATATGTCTTCGTACTTTTTGGGGGTGAAAAACTTAGCTTTTTATTGGGTGGTGTGAAAAAACTTAGTATGACTTCAGAACGGGGTAAAATAGCTATTTCCTCTAATTTTTTTAACTTACAACGTATAACCACATTAAACATAAATATATCAATTGAGAAATAATTTTATTTTTTCTAATGAATTTTAATAAAAATTATTATTTTTCTTATTATAAAGATAAATATAATTTATTTATTTCATATATACAATGTGGATGCAAATCGAAGATCATCAAAAGATGATTAATTTGATATAATATAAATGCAAAACCGATATGAAATATAAAAGTTGTCAACTTTTAAAATACATTTACAATTCAATAACTAATTGAAGGAAACAAATCAAAAGTCAGGGATATATTAGTCACTCAGTGTCTCACTATGTAAAATTACAAAGAATTAAAGGGTTATATTAGTACAAGAGACATTAAAATACCTAAGTTAGCTAAATAATATTTAAGGAATGCCCGAACCTATATTATTAATTATTAATATATCAATATTCGTTGTCTAAAACTAATTACGAAGCATGATTCTTCGCCAAGTAGGATTTTGAAGCACGAGATGCAGCCACATAGGCTCAGTGCATTCGGGAATTATATATAGGGTGGATATGAGAGGGATTTTAAAAGGCATGTCAATTAATTCATAATTTCCTTTTTTTTTTAAATAAAATGTGTTCTTTTTAGTTGTTACTTTTAACCAAATGATATCTTCTATTTGTTCATGTATATCTTTTATATTTTATTTACGTAGTAATTTCTTAGGGTAAATTGTACCAAACTCCCCTGTGTTTAACGAAATGTGCGCGTTTTCCCACTGTGTTTTAAAAATTGCACCGACCCCTTTGTGTTTAAGTAACCGATGCACGATTTCCCCATTCCGTCCAAGTTAACCGCGCGTGTATGACACCTTCTCCATCTGCGAGATTTGGAACACATGATGTAAAGGAAGTGCATGCCACCACAACCACTTGGGCTACATGAATGTTGTGTAAATTATTGAACACATATATTTATAATATATATGAAAATAAAATAGAATAAAATAAAATCTAATAGGTTGTTAAAAACAATTAAATAATTAATAATAATATTAATAATAAATTGAAATAAATCTAATTAACATAAAAATAATGAAACAATTAAATTAAATAAAGTAATATAAAATTTAATATAGTAGCATGAATTAAAATTAAATAAAATTATATTTTTTAATTACTAAAATAATTTAATTATATAAATTTTGAAATGAAAAACAATGATAATAAAAATAAATAAAAAATATATATAATAAATATAATAATATTATAAGATAATAAAGTATAAAAATTGAAAAATAAAATAAAATAATAAATCAAATAACTTATTATTATATATGAAATTTAAATAAATAAAAATCTTAAATTAATATAATAAAATAAAATAACATAATTTATCAAATACGTGCAATGTGATTAACTCTTACATACAATATCACTGAGAAAAATTGAAATAAATTATAATTTTTTAGTAAATGATTTTAGTTTTTAATAAATAATTTTAATTTCTTTTTTATTAGTAAAATTTATCTTAATTTTCTTTTCATTCTCTTAAGTGAAACAAAATAAATAAAGTTTGTTAACTAAGATAATAAAAAATAAACAATGCAATAAAATAATATGAAATAATATAAATTAATATAAATAATAAAATATAAAAATAATTTAAATATAAATACATAAATATAATTATTTTAACTTTAATTTTTTAAATTTATTTATAGTTTATTTTAATTATTTATTTTTTAATATAATAAATTATTTTTATATTTTTATTTCGCTTAATTTTATAAAATTTGGTTCATTATATTTTAATTTCTCATATTTTTATATTTTAATAATTTAATTTATTATAATTTACATTATCTTCTAAATTAAATTTCATTTATACATTTGTAATGTCCAAGTATATTTAACTTTACTATATTTAGCACTCAAGCTTGTGTGATATCTCATTCTGACTACTGAAGTAAAGTCTGTCAATTGATTAAACATATCTAAGAGCTTGATTGTTTATGAAATAATTTGTTCAAAGTGAGTTTTTTTTTTTGTTTACCATAGTTAATTTTGAAAATGTAGTATGGTTAGTTGTTAGTAGAATTTTAAAATGTATTGAAATAATATATAAAATAAAATAATTAAATTTGATTTGATGTAAAAGTAAGGATAAATGATTGAAAATGATAGTTAGTTAAAATATGTGATTGGATGAATAGTGAGTTAAAGTTGATGTGATGTGTAAGAATGATATAATTTGTATTATTAATTATATAAATAATATTAAAGATAGTGGGGTTAAGTTAAATTTTGAATAAAAATAAAAGTGAGTAAATTATTCCATAAACAAGCAAGCCTTAAATCTCTATATTTAATATAAAGCAGTTCAAACACTGTTACTTTTATTATTTGAAAGCTTGGAGGAGGTCAAGTTTTCGATCAAATTAGAGGTCAATTGATTAAACATATCTAAGTCTCTATATTTAATATAAAGCAGTTCAAACACTGTTACTTTTATTATTTGAAAGCTTGGAGTGGGACAAGTTTTGGATCAAATTAGAGCTTTATTGTTTATGAAATAATTTGTTCAAGTGAGTTATTTTTGTTTACCATAGTTAATATTGAAAAGGTAGTATGATTAGTTGTTAGTGGAATTTTAAAATGTATTAAAATAATATATAAAATAAAATAATTAAATTTGATTTGATGTAAAAGTAAGGATAAATGATTGAAAATGATAGTTAGTTAAAAATATGTGATTGGATGAATAGTGAGTTAAAGTTGATGTGATGTGTAAGAATGATATAATTTATATTATTAATTATATAAATAATATTAAAGATAGTGGGGTTGAGTTAAAGTTGAATTAAATTTTGAATATAAATAAAAGTGAGTAAATTATTCCATAAACAAGCAAGCCTTAAATCTTATGAAAATTCAATAGATAAATTTTTGTTGGTAGCCTAAAAAATACTAACTATTGAGGATAAATTAGACTTTTTAAATAATCTCCTCACATGTGGGACCACACATGTGAGGTAGGATCGAATTTGCCGTGCAACAAGAACCACATTCAGGAGAAAATATATAAGCAACAACAATATAAAAAATTATAAAATCCACCAATTATAAAATTATAAAATCTATCAATAATTGTAGGTATTTTTAGAAAAATATATAAAGGGCAAATTAGTCTTTTAAGGGGCGGTAAATATCGAAAAGGGGGCGGTGTTTAACGGTTGACTAATAGTATTGCCATAGGAGATCCATATAGGGACCTGTCTAAATTGAATTAATTGGAGCTATAGAAAATCACAAAGCCATTCTATTTTCTATTTATTTTTATTCAATATCCATTATTTATTATTTGTTCTATAATTGTTTTGGTGGCGGCGGGACCTTGCGACCGTGCCCACCGGAACAGCATGGGTCAGACGGAACTAGAGGCGGGGCCCGGCCCATCTTCCTGATCGAGTTCGGAATATATTTTGGTGACGGAGGGGATTCCGGAGGCTCGTCCGGGTTTGGGCCGGTCGGGATCTTTCGCTTTACGCCAAATTCTACCGAGCCATGGGTGAGCCCCTTGCTTACTCGGATATTGATTTTCTTTGCGGGACGGATTCTTAAGGCGTGAAAGTATTCCATCGGGCTTACCGCTGGCGGGGTATTCCCCAGATCAATCACAAGCAAGCACCTCCGAGAATTGCATAAAGGCATAGGAGGGTGATAACCCAATGGAAACTTGAGGCCTGCATCTGATTTTTTTTTTTTTTTTTTTTAAAGATTTAGAGGTTAAAAAGCTTTAATTTGATTAAAAATGGAGATATGATGACATTCGATGGTAATGAAATTGTGAGTAGTTCTTGGTTTATATATAGGCCATTTCCATGAAACAATGTATATGAGGATATTGGTTAGGGAGAATTTGAATGAATTTATAAAATTTTAATTTTGATCTTACGATGACCACAATGCATTTGCAACTATCTATAATATTGCTAGGTTTATGCCATAGATTATACATTTGCAATTATATGTAGTTTGTTAGATTTATGGCCTAGATTAAAGTGATGAATAATCATGTACCTTATTTCAAATGTATTTAGGAGCAGGTGTAGCCAGATTTTTTTTTTTTTTTTTTTTTTTTTTTCTTTTCTTTTCGGGGCTGCAAAATATGCACCTGATATTCGAATGAAGTTATCCTCTAACATAGTTCATTTCAAATAGTAAAAGTTTGAGCTTGACTTGCTTGTATATTTAAACGAGCTAACTCGAACAACTTATCGAGCTTGTCTATCAAACAAGTCGAGTCGAGCGTGTTCGCAAATACTTCGGTTAGAGTTTTAGATTTTGGTCTAAACTTTAAAGTTTATTAAGTGACTTGAACTGAGTTTATACGAGTCAAACCCTAGCTCAAATTTTTTATTTTTATATTGAACGAGTTGAGTCATGACGGCTCGTTGATTAAAGGAGCATGAGTTCGAACTTGAAATACTCAATTCGAAAAATCTAGTTAGACACATGTAGAAAGAAGTCAAATTATGAAAATAAAATTTAAGTTCAATATAAATTACATGAATCACACAATAAATAATATTAGTTGTATTTATAAAATAAAAAGTTTAAGCGTATTTTACAAAGAAATTACTCTCCTGTAACGAAAAACTTGTGAATTTAGGTATTCTGATCTTATGCGTATGACAATTTAAAAACACGATCCGATCATCTCCTGGCAGATGCAATGTCACCTCTCGCCCGCCGATGTTCATCCTCAATTCCTGCACCATAGTATTCGTAACAATCGTCTTCCCCGAGGCTAGGCTGACCTCTAGGGCATCGACTGCACTCACACTCTGGATTTCGATTGCCTCCAAACATCTCGATGAAATAAAAGAGTACGTCGCTCCAGTTTGAGGAACCAATCGCCCACGGTTTAATGGTCCCTCAACTCCGATAAAGGCTAGAGGTAAAATCTTACAGAACTGAGCTACGACCCGAGCTTGGGTCATCTCTTGAGTTGGCTAAACATCACGTCTAGGCAGCATTATCTGAACGCGACGCACTAGAAGGATTTGGAGTTATAACCGAGGTTCAAAACTGATTGAAGCTCAAAACATAAGTTCGAACTTAGCTAGATTTCTCAATGCTTTAGGAGGATAAGTTCTAAGCCCGAAATAAACATGCACGCGCTATGACTGATTTACTAACTCATACCTGGGTTCCGGAGCGGCTCAAGGTGGCGAGTGGTCATATTTTCCAAAAGTATTCAGAAACGCTAACTGCGCTCTAATACCAAACTGTAAGCACCCTCTACTTGTACATTAAAAATATCAGAGTTTTGCAAAATGAAGCGAACTTTTCAAAAATCATATACCTTTTAAAACATGCTTTGAGGGTACTTACTAAACATGTATCTGGCTTTACTATCATGTCTGCTTATAATCATTTCAGGATATCTGATTCCGACATAGAACATGTTCAATTCATTAAGGCCTAGCAGAGCGATCGATACTGGTCTGATAAATGAATTGATAAACTGAAACTTGAATCCAAACAATGTTCAACATAACTGATAATAATATGTTCGGAAAATAAATTGTTCAATAGCGGAAGCAATAAATAAACTACATATGACCACCACTACCCCTCTTTGAGTCTCGCCCGGTATGCTAACCTGAAAATGATAATTGTGGGGGCTGAGCAATAATCAACGTGCTCATCAATATTTCATACTATGTAATTATTCATAATAAAAACAGATATAGATGACATTGGCATATATATATATATATATATATATAAATGAACTGTAATACTCATGCTGCAGACTCCCGGACACTGGCCGGTATTCATGTGCACACTCTGGGGGTCGCCTCCCACAGAACCGGGACGGGTACGCTCACCACCATTCAGTCATAAATATCTAGGACGGGTACGCTCACCACCATCCAACTTACATTATTAATATAAACATACCTCAAACATAAATACCTCGCGTTTATTAAGAATTAGAACATAGCATGGAAAATCTCCACCTTTTTAACTTACTGACTGGCTGAAATGAATGCACGTGCGTCTGCGTGAGGGCTCGACTCCTCTTAATCTACATTTTGATTATTAAGTCTTATTATTAGGATTTTGATTGATGATGCAGATCAACACACTAAAACACATAAGGCACATATATCAAATAAGAGAACATAATTCGTTCAAATAAAAGTAGTTAAGTGCACATAAAATTCTAACTTCTCTCGGTTCAAACAATTTTATAAAATCGCATCCTTATCAAAAAGGGCTAAAACTTGAACAGCATGCTTATAACACATGAAAGAATTCTACATAAAAGTTACAGGTCAATCGCATGAACACAAATTGAAATATAATACTACCAAGGGCAGAATTACATGTTGACGGTCTAACATTTTTCATTTCCTCAAAATCTAACAAAATAAGCTAAAACTCAACATGCCTACTTTTAACATATAGATAGACATGTCATAAAAATTTCAAGTCAAAACAGTCACTGAGGCATGAGATATGGCGATCACAAGTTGCAGCTGAAACTAAACATTCTCGAACTCGCATTACACATAGTTTTCAAAAATTCATATCTTATGATGTATACGTCCAAAATTAATGATTCTTGTCCCCAAAGACTCACAACAATCACAAGAAATTATAAAAGTTTCAAAATAGCAGGTCATCAATAGGTAGGGCAAATCAAGGTCACAAGTCAACTATACTACACAGAATCCATTTCGGACAGCACCTCAATCAAAAATTTTTATAAAATACATTTCAAATCTAAATAATCTGAAATTTTACAGTGCTATCCTTAACATAATCATGAATTAACACAAAAATTTTCATAATTTTCTAAACACATTAGTAAGGTAAAAATTGAATCAAAGTTGTTGCAGTATCATGAATTCTGAAAATATCATACTTATTCATTTCAAGGCTTTTTCATATGATTTCAAGGGCAGCATCAAATCACCTCAATAACACATGATTCCACACATTCAAACTTAAAGGCATGCTCTTAATCCATAATTACTGAACTTAAGCTACAACAAATACACATGAAAGAACATATATATACGCATATTCTCAATCAATATCGAGGATAAAAAGGCACTGCTCATTACCTTTCTCTAGGCTTAAACACAAGGATGAAAATAGAGTCGGTTTGAGGCTAGGTCTCGGCTTTGGCTCTCTCTCTCTCTCTGGCTTGGGCTGAGATGGCTTGCCTTAAGGTGATGGAAGGGTACTGAGAACTCTCTCTTATCAGGTCCATTGGTGGGGCTTATTTCTTGCTCTCGGTCTCTCTCTCGCTTAGGACACCGGCGCTCGAGATGGAAGCTTGCGATGGCCGAGAGGATGATGCTGCGGCTGAGGAGATTTAATGGAGGGCTGGGAGGATCTTTCTCTTGCGGTTTTTCTGTTGTTCTAGGTAAATGGAGGCTGATGGAGAGAGGGGCTTAAAATAGAGGTGTTAGAGTGAAGAGTGGAAATGGTCGTTGGAAATTTCGAAGGCACATGAAGTGAGTGAGTCCTATTCTTTAGGAGATGGTTGAAAGACTCATTCATGTAGGTGTTTTGAACGTTTGCGCTGTTGCTGAATGCATGTGGGGCTGATGAAGTCCGAGAGTTATGGGGCAAAGAGGTTTAGGCCATGACCTGGTCTTTGATAAAAAAAAATTAAAAAGTTTGTGCTAAGGCCGTGTGATTTGGGTGCTTGGGATAAAATATAACATATGTGAATCTAACTAAAGCAAATACTAAGAATAAGCACACAAAGTTTGAGGCATAAAATACATTTACATAAAGCACGTAAATAAATTTCCAAGACATACACATAGCATATATATATAACATGTAAAATAATTTCTAAGACATATAATTATAAGTGAATAACACATATAACAATTAAGCCCTGAAAATCACATATAAATCATATCTTATAATTTAATTAATTAAAGCAATTTGATGATCACATAACTACATAGTTTGATACACATATAAATCATATAATTGAGAAATTAACTAAGCAATTAAATCACCAATAATCAATTAAATTATATAAGACAAAACATATAATCGAGAATTCCTTTAATAGTCGAGCAAAATGCAAATGATCGATTTATTAAAATGAGACGGGGCGTTACAGTCTCACTATGTAAAATTACAAAGAAGTAAATGGTTATATTAGTACAAGTGATATTAAAATACCTAGGTTAGCTATTTTATATTTATGAAATGTCCGAACCTAGATTATTAATTATTAATATATCAATATTACTTGTCCAAACCTAATTACGAAGCATGATTCTTTGCCAAGTAGAATTCCGAAGCACCAGAAGCAGCCATGTAGGCTCAGCGCATTCGGGAATAATATATAGGGAGGATATAGGGAGGATAGTGAGGTTGAGTTAAAATCGAGTTAAATTTTGAGTTGCAATGAAAGTGAGTAAATTATTCCATAAACAAGCAAGCCCTAAATCTTATGAAATTTTAACAGACAAATTTTGGTTAGTAGCCTAAAAAAACTAACTATTGAGGATAAATTAGATTGTTTTAAATAATCCCTTCACATATGGGACCACCACCTGTGAGGTAGGATCGAATTTGCCGTGCAACAAGAACCACATTCGGAAAAGCAACAGAAATATAAAGAATTATAAAATCCACCGATTATAAAATTATAAAATCTATCAATAATAGTAGTATTGCCATAGGAGATCCATATAGGGACCTGTCTAAATTGAATTAATTGGAGCTATATAGAAAATCACAAAGCCATTCTATTTTCTATTTATTTTTATTCAATATCCATTATTTATTATTTGTTCTATAATTGTTTTGGTGGCGGCGGGACCTTGCCACCGTGCCCACCGGAACAGCATGGGTCAGACGGAACCAGAGGCGGGGCCCGGCCCATCTTCCTGATCGAGTTCGGAATATATTTTGGTGACGGAGGGGTTTCCGGGGGCTCGTCGGGGTTTGGGCCGGTCGGGATCCTTCGCTTTACGCCAAATTCTACCGAGCCATGGGTGAGCCCAAGAATTGCATAAAGGCATAGGAGGGTGATAACCCAATGGAAACTTGAGGCTTGCATCTGATTTTTTTTTTAGATTTAGAGGTTAAAAAGCTTTTATTTGATTAAAAATGGAGATACGATGATATTGTGAATAGTTCTTGGTTTATATATAGGCCATTTCCATGAAACAATGTATATGAGGATATTGGTTAGGGAGAATGTTGAATGAATTTATAAAATTTCAATTTTGATCATACTATGGCCATAATGCATTTGCAATTACCTATAATATTGCTAGGTTTATGCCATAGATTATACATTTGCAATTATCTGTAGTTTGTTAGATTTATGGCATAGATTAAAGCGATGAATTATCATGTGCCTTATTTCAAATGTATTTAGGAGCAGGTGTAGCCAGATTTTTTTTTTT
>CACSLK010028053.1:9096304-9107795 GCA_902706635.1 Striga hermonthica | reverse complement strand
TTTTTTTTTTCGGGGCTGCATATTACTCGAATCAAGTTATCCTCTAACATAGTTCGATTCAACTGGTAAAGGTTTGAGCTTGACTTGCTTGTATATTTAAACGAGCTAACTCGAACAACTTATCGAGTTTGTCTATCAAACAAGTCGAGTCGAGCGTGTTAGCGAATACTTCGGTTAGAGTTTTGGATTTTGGTCTAAGCTTTAAAGTTTATTAAGTGACTTGAACTGAGTTTATACGAGTCAAACCCTAGCTCAAATTTTTTATTTTTATATTGAACGAGTTGAGTCATGACGGCTCGTTGATTAAAGGAGCATGAGTTCGAACTTGAAATACTCAATTCGAAAAATCTAATTAGACATATGTAGAAAGAAGTCAAATTATGAAAATAAATTTTGAATTCAATATAAGTTACATGAATCACACAATAAATAATATTAGTTGTATTTATAAAATAAAAAATTTAAGCGTATTTTACAAAGAAATTACTCTCCTGTAACGAAAACTTGTGAATTTAGGTATTCTGATCTTATGCGTATGACAATTTATTTTTAATGTTTCATTAATTTTTCTTTACAAGCAGAGATAAATTTCTTACGTACTTGAATTTTAATTAGAAAAACAAACTAACTTATGAAAAGAACTACTAGAAAACAATGTAATTGTCTAGTCATTTTTGTTATATGTCATGTCATTTAAAAAATCGTATGTCATTTAACTGAATGTGTTACAAAGTAAATGCGATTTAGTAGTATTTCATATAATCAACTATCATTTCTTAAAAAAAAAAAAAAACATTTATTCAAACATTCAGTGGATATATAAACTTGATTGTGAAATTTACATATTTGATATTTAGTATTCTAATGAAAGTCTAAGATAATCTAAATATTATTCCGAATATGATTATTCAAATTAAATCTATTTAATCAAATAATAAAAAATAAACAAAAAAAATGACATAAAAGGGGCATAATAATAGTGGAAAGAAACTTAAATCATGTTCAAATAACTGGGCTAATATAATGTAACATGGGCTAAAATATATTTTTTACCATTAAAAAAATTAACAGTGCCGAAAAAATAAGACCGGGTTAGAGCCCTCCCCAGCCTTTGGGGTGGCTCCGCCCCTGTTTAGGAGCATATTTACGTGTTTCCAATATCATTTGTATTTCTTTATGGACAGACTGACTAAGGGTGTGCTTGTTTATTAATAAGTCCGTTCAAAAATTATTTTTTTTTGGTTCGTCATTTGAAAAAGATGGTATAAGTAGTTGTTAATGGGATTTTAAAAATGTATTATTAATAATATTTAAAATAAAATAATTAAAATTGATTTGATGTAAAAGTAGGAGATGAATGATTGGAATGATAGGTAGTTAAAATTATGTGAGTATATAAGTTGTGAATTAAAGTTGATGTGATATGTAAGAATGGTTAGTTTGCATTATTTAGTTATATGAATAATATTTAGTATAATGTGGTTGAGTTAAAGTTGAGTTAGATTTTGAGTTTGAGTAAATTAACTGGTACAACTCCCGTGTATTACACGGGTGCTTGCTAAACTTTTTCTCAAAATCTAAAATTAATGAGAAAAAATAGTTAAAAATTTAAGTACCTTTTATAAAAATATATATTATTATGGTCCCGTTTGGAAGATAGATGATTGAAGATAAATAAGTAGATTGAACTTAATTGAAAGTTTTGACCCGTCAAAACCGCTATTGAGCATGTTTGGTAAATAACTTATTTGATAAGCTTTTTGGATTCAAAACTCTAATTTAGAAAAAAGCTCATTAGAGCAACTTTTTGGGGATAGAGGATTCACAAAAATCATTTACTTGGAACTTTTTAATTTGTATTATTCTTTTACAATCTACATTGGTTTATGGTGCTAATAAATCCATATGATTAATTTATCTAAAAAAATGCAAAATTCATAACTTCTTCATCAAGTGTTAGTAAATTTATAAAAAAATATATTTATAAATTACCAACTAAAAAGAATATTAAATGTTTTAATTTATTATTATTGAAAGAATACACCCTTAATAATAAGTCTTGTTAAGTTTTTCACACCGCCCAATAAAAAGCTAAGTTTTTCACCCCGGAAAGTGCGAAGGTTATGCGAAAATTGTCGCATATTCATTGCATAACTGTCCATATGCGAAGGTTATGCGAAAAACTGTCGCATAACTGTCGCATATCAATTGCATAACTGTGCGAAGGTTATGCAAAAATTGTCGCATATTCATCGCATAATTGTCCATATGCGAAGGTTATGCGAAAAACTGTCGCATAACTGTCGCATATCAATTACATAATTGTGCGAAGGCATTGTGCGATGAATATGCGACAGTTATGCGACAGTTTTTCGCACAACCTTCGCATATGGACAATTATGCGATGAATATGCGACAGTTTTCGCATAACCTTCGCACTTTTTGGGGTGAAAAACTTAGCTTATTATTGGACTGTGTGAAAAACTTAATATGTCTTTGTTATGGGGTGAAAAAGATTTTTTCCCATAATAAAACGTCCTTATTGGTCATTTTGCAATGTCAAACAGCTATAAGCTTTCAGCTATTTACCAAACACTTATTTAAAAACCGCTAATGCAATCCGCTGGTCAAATCAGCTAATATAATTTGCTATCCGCTATCCGCTGATACAATCCGCTATCCGCTATCCGTTGATCGCCAAACAAGGCCTATATATTTAGTATGACACTTTTTATTTGTGCGACTTACATGTGTTATATTATAATAATCTTTTTAACTTAAAACATATTACTTCATTAAACATAAATATACCAATTGAGAAATAATTTTATTTTTTTAATGAATTTTAATAAATATAATTATTTTTTTATTATTATTAATAATTAAATATAAATATTTCAACATATACAATATGGATGTCAAATCGAAATCATCAAAAGATGATTAATTTGATATATTATATACGTAAAACCGATGAGAAATACAAAAGTTATCAACTTTTAAAATACATTTACAATTCAATAGTTAATTGAAGGAAACAAATCAAAAGTCAGAGATATATTAGTCACTTAAATTACAATTCAACTTAGTGTCTCACTATGTAAAATTACAAGGAATTAAAGGATTATATTAGTACAAGTGTTATTAAAATGTTAGCTAAATAATATTTATGGAATGTCCAAACCTAGATTATTAATTATAATATATCAATATTTTTTGTCCAAACCTAATTACGAAGCATGATTCTTCGCCATGTAGGATTCCGAAGCACCAGAAGCAGCCACGTAGGCTCAGCGCATTCGGGAATTATATATAGGGATGATTAATAAACAAGCGCGCCCTAAGTTTCTCGTCCTTAGCGAAATGTTTAATCATAAAAGAATTTACAAATTTGCCCTAAGTTTCTCGTCCTTAGCGAAATGTTTAATCATAAAAGAATTTACAAATTTATATTGTAATCCTCCCTATATATAATTCCAGAATGCGCTGAGCCTACGTGGCTGCTTCTGGTGCTTCGAAATCCTATTTGGCGAAAAATCATGCTTCGTAATTGAGTTTGGATGAATAATATTGATATATTAATAATTAATAATCTAGGTTCGGGTATTCCATAAATATTATTTAGCTAACTTAGGTATTTTAATATCACTTTTACTAATATAACCCGTTAATTTTTTGTAGTTTTACATAGTGAGACACTAAGTGACTAATATATCCATGAATCTTGATTTGTTTCCTTCAATAAGCTATTGAATTATAAATGTATTTTAAAAGTTGATAACTTTTGTATTTCTTATCGGTTTTACATATATAATATATCAAATTAATCATCTTTTGATGATCTTGGATTTGACATCCATATTGTATATGTGAAATAAATAAATTATATTTATCTTTATAATAAAAAAAATAATATTTATTAAAATTCATTAGAAAAATAAAATTATTTCTCAATTGATATATTTATATGTAATTTAGTTATATATTGTAAGTTAAAAAAAAATTAGTATAATATAACACAAGTAAGTCGCACAAATAAAAAGTATCATAATAAATATATAATAATATATATATTCTTATAAAAGGTATTTAAATTTTTTTTTTTTGGACGAAACGATAGAAGTACTATTGATAAGCGCACAAATGTGCGAAAATACAAACTGAGAGGCCAGACCGAAGTCCACCTAGAATCGCTAGCAAGGCTAGAAAGAAAAGCAACTCAAACACCAACACAAGAACCCACGACACAGACAAACAACAAGCTACGCTCCCAAAGGGAGAATTGAACCGGCCCCAAAGGGGTAATAAGATCGACCCCAACAGGGTAATGATACTGGGGCCAACGGCCCAAACCAAGAACACAACCTAGACAACACAAACACAAACATACAAACCCCCAACAGAGGAACGAAAAACGGGTCCAACGACCCAAACCGAAAACACAATAAAACAACAAGAACAACACAACAGAACGAGCAAGAAAAGAACCTAAACTACCACACCCTCCCCCTTAGAAGACGAGCCCGGACAAACAGCAAACCGGATCACAGCTCGGCCCCTAGCCAAGGAACAGCGCCCGAAACTGCAATTAAGCCTATACAGGAACCGAACCCCCGCCCCTGAACCAAACTACGAGTCGATCTGCCACCAACTGAGGGTACAAGCAGTCGAGCAACCCCAACCCGACGCACCCCAAGCGTACCTAACACCACTAGGCTGCTCTAGGTACATCGGGCTCCAACCAAACAGAGCCAGAGGGGCCAGCTCGAAGCCTGAGGCCCTACTCCGGCAGCACCAAACGGGCCACCCGAGCCCCACCCCATCCACTGACCACCGCTGTCCCATCGCCTCCACAATATCTGAAAACCCGGCACCAAAACTCCAACGGAGTCGTCCCCTGCAAAAGACCCAAGGGCAAGGCGCTGAACCACCGGAGACGCGAGACCAACTCCCCCTATCGGAGACAACCGCCCGCTCCAAGAACCAGCAAGCCACCTGACCTCGCACGACGGAGATAGCCCGCGATTCCAGCTCGCCAGCAACCTTGTGCCAAATCGACAGTGCCACCAATCACAGCCGGAGATGAGAGAGAACGGCTTCAGGGACAAGCCGGGCAGTCGAGGCGACCGCCGGCCCGGCCTCGCCAACGCCGGAGGAGGTCAACTAGGCCGGAAATTGAAGAGACGAAAGCTACGGTTTATTTGAAGAGACGAAAGCTAGGGTCAGCTAGTGTTTATAAGCTTATTGACCATGGGTTTAGGTATTTAAATTTTCAAACTACTTTTTTCTTATTAATTTTAGATTTTAAGAAAAAAATTAGCAAGCACCCGTGTAATACACGGGTGTTGTACTAGTATATTTTAAAACATAATAATGTTTATTATGTATTTTTTATCTATGGTATATCAAATATCAACATTTTTAATGATACTCCATTTTACATTTATATTAACTAGTAATAGTATAACACCTTTGTTTTACATGACTGTGCAATAAAAAATTTTGCTTATAAATAAAAAATAATTGGTTTAAACTTATAAAAATTGTAATTTAATTTTTATTTAAAGTGATACCAATCACATGTAAGTTTTGTTATAATAGGCTTAACACATAAATTTATTTAATTAACAAATCATAGCTTTTTTAATTTATTATTTTTCAATGAAGAATGAATAGATTATTTAAATTTATTTATAGATGTAAATATAATTTTTTATTATATGCAATATTGATGTCTAATTAAAGATTATTAATTTGATATATCAACGTGAAAAATTGATAACAAACAAAAATATTATTAGGTTTGATAATATATTTATAATTTATGTCGATAAAGTGTTTATAATTTTAAAATCTTATTGATAAAAGTCAAATCTTCATGAACTATATTAGAACACTAGAATTTGACAAGCATGATTATAAAATATAAAAAACTGACATACGGATTAATAAAGCACCAAAAATTGATATATAGGCTCAAAAAATATGCATGTATGTATGATGGATATATAAAATAAAAGACAATTATGCTAGCTTTATATATATAATACTTAATTATCAATATTAATTAATAATTTTTATGAATTATAATTAATAGTATTGTTGTAACATGTCATACACGAAACAGGCGTATTCATTTTGGATTCTTAAAGAATTGTGGAAATTAAGATTAGTGTAATTAACTTGAACTTAAAAAAAAAAAAAAAGCCGAGTTATTTATTTGAAATTCACAAATCTTAGAACAAAAATCATGAGGTATCTATTTATTTTTCAATTTAATTTATCCAAATTTTTTAAGACTTACCGAGATTTCACATATTAAATGGGTATACCAAATCACACGCACATTCACATCTAAACTTAAGATTTTCAAGGGTCCCAATAGAACTAAATAATCTTAAAAAGTCTTAAATTCAATTTAAAGTCTCGGTGTGAGATTTCGTGTATATATATATATATATATATATAGAGAAAGGATCATATGAGAATGGAAGATAGTGAAAGAAATAAGAATGATTATGAGTCATTGGATCAAGGAAATCAATGAACATGATGAAGTCAAAATTGAATTATAAGGTCAAACTTGCATGGCAATATTGTAATTACAATACTATTTCATGGACAAATAAATAACATAAAGGTCAATTATGTAATTTAACAAATAAACAAATAAATGGGCCCCACCATAAAATATCCCACCCACTTACCACGTTCTCTCTCTCCTCACTCCTCTCTCCTCTCTCCTCTCTCCCCTATCTGTTCTCTCTCCGTCGCACACACACACACACAACAGACAACACACACAGCTCTCCCAATTCCGGCCACCCGCCCACAGCTTACAGTCCGGCCGCAGAAACACACCACCACTGTAAGAAGCCTGCTGGTCATGTTGCCGCCGCCGACAGACCCGACGCCGCCACCGTCCTCCGATTCCGGCAACACGTCCAGAGCTCGCGGCAAGGATTCCCAACGTCATTGGCATCCGCCTCCGCTGTCGAGCACGACGTCGGGCTCGGCGTACACGGCCGCCTCTGTCAGAACGACGGCCGCAGTCCGACATGGCCACTGTGCAATCGAGCGGCGACGATTGGGACCTGCTTGCCGGTGACTGGTATGGTACGGCGGCGCTGGCAAGATAAGATGGCCGTGCCATGGGGTGGTCAGCGGCGGACGGGGACTGTCATTCAGGGCAACAGATCCTTTCCGGTGACCACAACCTGTTGGTCGTGAGGTCACGGCGGCGGCGTCTCGGGCCGGAAATGGGGCGGGGACAGCGGTCTGGCGGCGGTGGTCGGGGCAGCTGCAGTCGAGCGTGTGTGTGTATCGTGTGTGTGTCTGTGCGTGTTGACATATTTTTTTATGTTTTTGGTCCTATTTTTATAAAGACTATAGAATAGGATTCCAATTCCAAGAGCATCCGTGTTTTGAAAATTGCCAAAACATTTAATTAATATTATAAAGAAGTTGAAAAATGTTTACGGTTTTGTTACGGAGCTATCGAATGGCTCGACGTGTGGAGTCATCTACAGTTATTCATAAATGATGTATTGACACGTGTCCTGTAATAAATGCACATTGGACATGTGTTAATACATAAAGTTATGAATGATTTTATAAAAGAGTTATCTGATGATTCCATATATAGAATTTGTGAGAATGTTTATCATATGAAATTATTTGTTCAAATGGCTAGCAAATAAATGCAATTGAAATCAGTAGAAAAATTGGTTACCATAATCCAATATATATAATCATGTAAATTTTAAATTCTTAGAATTAATAGTCATTTTTATGCAGTCAACAAAGTAGAAGAAACGTTCTAATGTGAATTGAAAATACAGCATAGATTCTCTCAGATGGAAAAATAAAAAGAACATAAAATCTGCCTACATTAAATTTACATCATAGAAAATACTATTTGTGAACCAAAAAATATATTACCATTGATGTTAATATTTGTATTACACAATAAACTGTTTGGAGTGAGATATTTACATTTATAAATAATGAGGGAAAGAGGAAATTCTATATTATCATTATGTTGATTAAAAAATCTGGAAGCTTGCGATGGCCGAGAGGATGATGCTGCGGCTGAGGAGATTTAATGGAGGGCTGGGAGAATCTTTCTCTTGCGGTTTTTCTGCTGTTCTAGGTAAATGGAGGCTGATGGAGAGAGGGGCTTAAAATAGAGGTGTTAGAGTGAAGAGTGGAAATGGTCGTTGGAAATTTCGAAGGCACATGAAGTGAGTGAGTCTTATTCTTTAGGAGATGGTTGAAAGACTCATTCATGTAGGTGTTTTGAATGTTTGCGCTGTTGCTGAATGCATGTGGGGCTGATGAAGTCCGAGAGTTATGGGGCAAAGAGGTTTAGGCCATGCCCTGGTCTTTGATAAAAAAAAATTAAAAAGTTTGTGCTAAGGCCGTGTGATTTGGGTGCTTGGAATAAAATATAACATATGTGAATCTAATTAAAGCAAATACTAAGAATAAGCACACAAAGTTTGAGGCATAAAATACATTTACATAAAGCACGTAAATAAATTTCCAAGACATACACATAGCATATATATAACATGTAAAATAATTTCTAAGACATATAATTATAAGTGAATAACACATATAACAATTAAGCCCTGAAAATCACATATAAATCATATCTTATAATTTAATTAATTAAAGCAATTTGATGATCACATAACTACATAGTTTGATACACATATAAATCATATAATTGAGAAATTAACTAAGCAATTAAATCACCAATAATCAATTAAATTATATAAGACAAAACATATAATCGAGAATTCCTTTAATAGTCGAGCAAAATGCAAATGATCGATTTATTAAAATGAGACGGGGCGTTACAAACCTAACTTCCTTAAAATATTTTTGTCCTCGGAAATTACATATAACTAAAATACAAAAGAGCACTCAAAAAACAAAGTTCGGATATTTAATCCGAAGCTCTCTCTCACTCTCCCAAGTCGCCTCGTCCTCGCCGTGGCGGCTCCACTGAACCTTGACGAGCATAATCTTCCGGTTTCTCAACTTGTGGACCTTTCGATCCAAAATGGTTACCGGTACTTCCTCGTATGTCAAGTCCTGCCCGACCTGAAACTCATCAAAGTTCACTATGTGCCCGGGATCATATACATATCGTCTCAACATCGAGACGTGAAAAAAACATCATGGACTCCCGAAAGCTCTGGGGGTAGAGCCAACCGATAGGCAAGGTCGCCGACTCGCTCGAGTATCTTGAAGGGTCCGATGAAACGAGGCCGTAACTTCCCTTTCTTCCCAAACCGGATCACACCCCTCATCGATGAGACCTTCAGAAAAACCTTATAACCGACCTCGAACTCCAGATCCTTCCTACGCTTGTCTTTATATTTCTTCTGTCTGTCCTGCGCTGCCTTGATTCTCGTTCGGATCTCTTGAACTTGCTCGAATGCCTTCTTGATAAGCTTGGGACCGAGAATCATCCTCTCGCCCACCTCATCCCATTGCAACGGTGTCCGAACACTTCGCCCATACAAAGCCTCGTATGGTGTCATCTTGATGGACGCCTGATAACTGTTGTTATAGGCGAGCTCCACCAATGGCATCAAATCTTCCCACGAGGTACCTCGATCCAGAATACATGCCCTCAACATGTCCTCGAGTGTCTGAATCGTCCTCTCGGACTGCCCGTCTGACTCGGGATGGTAAGCAGTGCTGAAATGAAGTCTCGTGCCCATGGCTCTGTGCAGGCAAATCCAAAACCGTGCAGTAAACCGTGTGTCTCGGTCTGATACGATCGACACGAGTACTCTATGGAGTCGGACTATCTCTCGGATATATAGCTTGGCATATTCCTTCAATTTCATAGTCGTCTTCACTGGCAAAAAGTGTGCGGTCTTAGTCAGACGATCCACGATAACCCAGATGGAATCATTCTCACTCCTCGTCCTCGAAAGACCAACGACAAAGTCCATCGTAACTTTCTCCCATTTCCACTCGGGAATCTCGAGTGGATGAGTCAAACCCGACGGCCTCTGATGTTCGGCCTTGACTCTCTGACACACCAAGCAGTGATCGACGAATCTCGCTACATCTCTCTTGAGACCTCTCCACCAGAAAGACCTTTTCAGGTCTTGGTACATCTTCGTACTCCCTGGATGAATAGAGTACGGGGTGTTATGGGCCTCCTCTAAGATCTCTCTACGGATAGCTTGCACTCTCGGAACACAAAGTCGCTGCTCGAAGAATAAGGCTCCATCAGGTGCTACCGCAAAACCTCTGATCCGGCCAGCCTGAGATAGCTCTCTCATCCGGCACAAATATCTATCCTTCGGCTGTTCTGCCACGATCCTCTCTCCAAGGGTCGGTGTCACAACCAAGGATGCTAGAACTCCACTGACTCTCGGGAACTGCTCCACCGAGTCTAACTCGAGTCTACTAAACTCTCTGATCAACTCCTCTTGTTTGGTAGGCATACAAGCCAGTCCACCACGACCCTTCCGACTCAATGCGTCGGCCACCACATTAGCCTTGCCTGGGTGATAGCTAATGGTGCAGTCGTAGTCCTTGACTAACTCGAGCCATCGCCTCTGCCTCATGTTGAGCTCCTTCTGCGTGAAAATGTACTTCAGGCTCTTATGATCGGTGAAAATCTCGCACTTTCCTCCGTAGAGATAGTGCCGCCAGATCTTCAATGCATGAACTACTGCTGCAAGCTCCAAGTCATGAGTCGAGTAGTTCTGCTCGTGAGGCTTCAGCTGCCTCGATGCATAAGCTATTACTTTCCCCTGTTGCATCAACACACATCCCAATCCTTGTTTGGAAGCATCACTATAGATGGCGAAGTCCAAGGTAGGGTCGGGAATGGTCAACACAGGTGCGGTGGTCAACTTAGCCTTCAACTCCTGAAAGCTGTCTTCGTACCGGGAAGTCCACATGAACTTGGTATCCTTCTTTGTCAACTGGGTCAATGGTTGGGCTATTCTCGAGAAGCCCTCAATAAACCTCCGATAGTAACCAGCAAGACCCAAGAAACTTCGAATCTCACTGGCATTCTTTGAAGTATTCCAGTTGCTTACTGCCTCTATCTTGCTGGGGTCTACCTTGATTCCCTTGGCGGTAACAATGTGACCAAGGAAGGCGACTCGGTCCAACCAGAATTCACACTTGAAAAATTTCGCATATAGCCTCTCTTTGCGAAGGGTCTCTAGCACGATCCTCAAATGCATATACTTCATTAAACATAAATATTAAAATTCATTAGAAAAATAAAATTATTTCTCAATTGATATATTTATATGTAATGTAGTTATATATTTTAAGTTAAAAAAAATTAGTATATAATATAACACAAGTAAGTCACACAAATAAAAAGTATCATAATAAATATATAATAATATATATTCTTATAAAAGGTATTTAAATTTTCAAACTACTTTTTTCTTATTAATTTTAGATTTTAAGAAAAAAATTAGCAAGCACCCGTGTAATA
>CACSLK010028053.1:9063682-9082413 GCA_902706635.1 Striga hermonthica | reverse complement strand
ACAGCCTCGCCACGACTTGCTCTCGACGGATAGGTGTGATCGACTCGGTTATTAGCCTAACTCTCTCACGATACTTGAGTTCACTCGATAGTTAGCCTTGCTCCCTCGATTTTGAACTAGCTCGGGTCTTAGCCTCACTAATTCGATTGCATGATCGAACTCTCACAAATCCTAACACACGGTTGAACAAACGTTCTTTTCTATTAACTCATCAATTCCAAGACATTAAAAACAATGAGGGGATATCCCTATTTATAGGTGCATAAAATAATCTAAGCCTAAGCTAATTAGATCTCTTAATTCTATAATGAAAAGCAACATGGAAATAAAATCCTAATATTACTAAAACTACTAATGCTTGGCTTGCACTCCAAGAATTCTTGAACTCCAAGTCTTCTCCCAAAAACCTGCGGCCGCCCTATGCTTCGAACGCCTTCTCGCGCGCGCGCCGCCTTGCACGCCTAATCCTCGGCGAACTCAACTTCGCCCGCGCCTTCTGTTCACGCGTGTGCCATGTGCGCGCCCTGCTGGCGCCGCTTTCCTCTTGCGCGTGGTAGCGCGCGCCCAACATCCCTTTGCCCACGCGGGTTGGGATTCCCGCGTCCGCTCCACACCCGCGCGCTATCTCGCGCGCCCCATACCAGCCGACTTCCTCGCGCGCGTGCTGTCGCGCGCCTGGCTTTCCTATGCAGTCGAGGACTCCGCTCACGTACTGCTTACTTGCACGCCATCCGCGCCCCGCATCTTCGATGTTCGTCCGTCGCGCATCCGAGCCACCTTCACGCACGCTGCGCACGTTCAGCTCTCATGCGTGCCCGTATACGCTCAATGCCCACGCATCACCGCCCGATGCGCACCTTTTGCCTTTTCGCCCATCGGCCATGCCCGACCAACCTTCACATCCTTCGACTCTGATGACCGCTTCCGTATCATTCCCCTCCTCTTCAAGACATTCCTTGTCCTCAAGGATAAGATAGTTCAGCACATCTGCATCACTATCATCTTCTTCAATGGGGGAATCACCTTGATCTTCCGTTCTCAACTTAATGCGCTTCCCTGGTCGCCCAAATTCCATCTTTCCTCGCCTATAGTCGGTTGTAATGGGCCCAAGTGTTTCGAGCCACAGTACTCCTAACACAATATCAGTTGCCTTAAGCGGTAAGGCGTAGAGGTCAATTTCTAGTTCTTGATCCTGTGCCATAATTGGAACCTTCTTGAACAATTGATTACCTTGTAGTTCATGACCATTGGCTATTTTGACTACAAACTTCTTGACCTTTGTGGGTTCCAACTTCAGTCGCCTGGCTATTCCTTCGTCGATAAAATTCAAACTTGACCCACTATCTACCAATACCTCGAGCAACATATCTTTTATTTCAGCCATGAACCTGATCATCTTGGGACCACGCTTTTTGCACTTAACCACATGTAACAAGGACTCCTCATGTGGCTTCTCTTCCTCAACTCCTTTGGCATGCTCCTCTTCTAGGCCCTTTCGTTCATGGAGCTCCTCCAAATACTCAAGCTCATTCGGAGTCAAACTCCTCTCCAAACTTTCGAGATATTCGAGATCTTCGAGATCCATTTCGTCCAACGGCTCGAACATCAACATGACTCTCTTCATTTTTTTTATACTAACGAAAATTCTCGAAAAAAAAGAAAAGAAATTTGAAAAAAATTCGAACAAAGGGGAAGAAAAAAATCGAAAAAAAGAAAAAGAATGGGATAGGAAAAGTTTAACCAAACACACAATCAACCACTCTCAACGAGAGCACCAATGATGAAGGATCGTGTGTTTCGGTTCCACTCGCTTGCCTCGAACACAGCCTCGCCATGACTTGCTCTCGACGGATAGGTGTGATCGACTCGGTTATTAGCCTAACTCTCTCACGATACTTGAGTTCACTCGGTAGTTAGCCTTGCTCCCTCAATTTTGAACTAGCTCGGGTCTTAGCCTCACTAATTCGATTGCATGATCGAACTCTCACGAATCCTAACACATGGTTGAACAAACGTTCTTTTCTATTAACTCATCAATTCCAAGACATTAAAAACAATGAGGGGATACCCCTATTTATAGGTGCATAAAATAAATCTAAGCTTAAGCTAATTAGATCTTCTAATTCTATAATGAAAAGCAACATGGAAATAAAATCCTAATATTACTAAAACTACTAATGCTTGGCTTGCACTCTAAGAATTCTTGAACTCCAAGTCTTCTCCCAAATACCTTCGGCCGCCCTATGCTTCGACCGCCTTCTCGTGCGCGCGCCGCCTCGCACGCCTAATCCTCGGCGAACTCGGCTTCACCCGCGCCTTCCGTTCACGCGCGTGCCATGTACGCGCCCTGTTGCGCTGCCTTCCTCTTGCGCGTGGTAGCGCGCGCCCAACATCCCTATGCCCACGCGGGTTGGGATTCCCGCGTCCGCTCCACACCCGCGCGCTATCGCGTGCGCCCCATACCAGCCGACTTCCACGCGCGCGTGCTGTCGCACGCCTGGATTTCCTATGCGGTCGAGGACTCCGCCCGCGTACTGCTCACTTGCACGCCATCCGTGCCCCGCATCTTCGATGTTCGTCCGTCGCGCGTCCCAGCCACCTTCGCGCACACTGCGCACGTTCAGCGCCCATGCGCGCCCCTATACGCCCAATGCCCGCGCATCACCGCACGATGCGCACCTTTTGCCTTTTCGCCCATCGGCCATGCCCGACCAACCTTCACATCCTTCGGATCTGATGACCGCTTCCGTATCAGCGCGCTGCCAGCGCGCCCGTGTGCATGCGTAGCGCCCGTTGGGCACCCGACTTGCACGCCTTCTATTTCTTCGGGACGCTTGGTGCCTTAGCCATCCCCACTAGGTCTTGCTCCTTCGGCGTGCTTCTCTAAACCACCAATGGCGCTTTCTTTTGAGGCGTGGTCTCATCCGAGCACATCTACGCCATTGCGAATGTTTGCGCCCTTCCGGTTGGGTCGATTGATGCCTTGGCCGCGTTTGGGTTGACTTGTGCCGCCTCTTTTGTGCTCGTACGCCTCGCATTCGCGCTCGTACCCATCGCTTAGGCCATGCGTGAGTAGTTTTGGCCCTTTTCTCGGCCTTCTCGAGCCTTATCGGCTCTTGGACCTTCTCGTCGTCGGGGCTCGAAACCCACTTCCGTATCACAGCGCCAGCTCGCGCCCGCGAGCTCCTATTCCGCGCACTACCCAGCATTCACGAGCGGCCCCAGCGCGGACAGAGGCCAAATTCTGCGCGTGCGAAGGCCGTCCATCCCGCGAGTTCCATTTCCGCGGGTTACCAGCCCACGCGCGCAGCACACACAGCAGCCCCGCACCCGCGAAACGCCCAGCCCATGCGCGCCCGTCCGCGCGCGACACGCGTCCACGCACGCCCGCACCATGCACCCCGCGCCCACGCCCATGCACCATGCCCGAGCCATGTCCCGCACCCGTGTGCACCATCATTGAGCCGCCTTGAGCCGCCACCGAGCCATATTGAGGCAACGACCGAATCACCGAGCCCCGGCACACGCGGCGACTGCCGGCGATATTTTCTGGCGACCGGCAACTTTTCCGGCCAAATTTTCCGGCGAACCTCCCGGGCCCCGTTTTTCGGCCGCCGTCGACATGTTCCAGCCGGAAACGACATATTTGACCTCCCGGGACCGTTTCGAGCCATTGGAGCCGTTGGAAACCTTATTTTGCGGCGATTCTACCTCCTTCACCCGTTTTTCTTGGATTTTTCACTCTCTTGGAGCTTTATTGAGGTTCATTGTCCGATTTTTCTTACTTTTGATGCTGAGGTCATCGTTTTACAAGGTATTTCACTTAGACCAACTCGAGCCATTTGTATTTGAATTGGACGTGATTTTATTGAGTTGGGGGTGATATATATTAAGTGTGGGGGAGGTGTATCGGGGGTTCGTGGCCCCAATTTTTGATCTTTCATGCATACGTGTGTCTTCGTTGAGTTTGTGGATTCCCGGTTATTATCCCTCCGAGACGCATACATGTGGCCTTTACTCAGAGCCGGCGGAAGGGATTCTCTTATGCTTTCAAATGTAATAGTGCCCAGATGGTTTATGGATCGTCATGCTTTTATTGTTCAATTGGTCGGATGGCTTTGTTTTGCACTCAAGGACCTTTGGATTATTTCTCGTATTCCCACGGGACGAACACCATTAGACACACGGTGGAGCACCACCATGTAGAGTACGTGAAAGTTCTGAAGATTGCCAGTAAATCGATGAACATTCTGATGTTCACAGAGACCAGAAATTTACGGAAGTATTTAAGGGAAGTTTATTTTTTGTATGAATAAGTCTTAATTTTCATTAAGTCCAAAGGACTGATTATTTATATTTTATTATGGCAGGACCTTGGGATTGAGGGGGAGATACGCTTTCTATAAATTAAAGAGAAGGAGAATCGCAAGATTCACCTTCCATAATCGAAGAAGGAGAATCGTGAGATTATCATTTTTTATATGCGTTTGTCTTGGATGAGAATATTTTCCAAAAAGGATGCTGAAGATAAAAGGAGGACGAGACCAGAGTTGAGGATGATTTTTGATATCTTTTTGTTAGTTATTTTTCTTTCGGTGAGTAAAAAGAGTGCTATCCAAAACATTTTGTAAAAAAACGTTCGGAGGTTCGTTCTTATAGTTTGAGGGATTCGAACTAGAAAATCCACAAGGGAGTTGTGGTCGGATAAGTAGTTGTGTGAATCATCATTCAAGTAGAGTGTAGAGAGAGTCTATACTGTAAACCCTTGGATGATGTATGAGTTGTTCACATTAATGAAAGAGATCTGAAGGGAGAGTGGGACGCTCTCATGAAGATTCAATTTTCAGTGAAAAACTGCTTCCGCAATTGTTTGAATCTTCATTACGTCTGTCTATTCAATTTACGTGCAACTCCGGATACTTGGTGTTCAAGTATCAAATTACAATTGGCACCAGAGCGGGTTTTCGTCTTTATTACGAAAGATCCCAGGATGTGTGTTACCCTCAAATCATGAATCAAGAAAGCGGATCGATGTCCAAGCCTCCGCAATTGGACGGTTCGAACTACTCGTATTGGAAGTTTATGATGACAATCTTTCCGAGATCGCTTGGAAAAGGCGTGTGAGAAAGTGTTGAAAATGGCTGGGAGCATCCAGTCATGCAACAAGCACCCGATCAAGGTAAAGAAACAACAAAAGTCACGGTTTCTAAACCCAAGGACAACTGGACAGATGCTGAGAAGCTTCAAGAAGAAACCAACTATCGTGCCTTGTATGCGATTATGATGGCAGTTGATCAAACAAGACACAAGATGATACTTCATTGCAAAACTATAAAAGATGCTTGGAGGGTCTTACAGCATCAATTTGAAGGTTCAACGGCTGTCAAAGCGTCCAGACTTCAACGGGTAACTCTTGAATTTGATGAGATCAAAATAAGGGATGAAGAGACAATTGATGTATACTATGCCAGATTCTATGATCTGGTAAATCAAAGCATGATGCTTGGAGAATAAATCTCTGAAAAACGTCAAGTACAAAAGATTATGAGAACCGTCGTTCCCAGGTTTAGAGAGAAAATCACAGCTCTTGAAAGTTTCCAAAGAGTGGCCTCATTGGATGTTGATGAACTTCTTGGAGAGCTCAGAACTTTTGAAATCAACAACAATTATGACAAAGTTAAAAGTAAAGGCTTAGCTCTCAAAGCTGCTGTAGTCGAGGAAAGAGAAGAAAGCGATGACGATGAAGGCCCGTTGGCAGATGATAGTGAGCTGAAGGAAGCACTAGCTTTAATCGCGCGAAACTATGGGAAGATGAGCCAAAGGTTGTACAAGAACAAATTTGCTGGAAAAAAGGGGAACAGTTTCAACAAGAATGTGGTGCAGGACAAGAAAAGTAATATGCCACTCTCAAAATCCGATTCACAACGAGTAGAGAAGGATCAATGCAGGGAGTGTCAAGGCTTTGGACACTTTCAGTATGAGTGTGCTAATCTGAAGAAGAAGAATAAGTCACTGAAGGCAACCTGGGATGATTCAGATGAAGAGGGCACAGACGAACCTTCGTTGCACACAAGCAACCTGACAGTTCATACCTCAGTCAAGAAGTTCATGTGTCTCACCACTTCTCATGCTCTGACCAAGTTTGAAGAAAGTTTGAAAGAAACTGAAGCATCTGAGGATGAATCAGATCAAATTGTGTGTGTAGATCCAGTTCACTTGCTTGCTATGGAAAAGTGCACTCAAGCATCTGAAGCTCTACAGAAGCTTCAAAGTGAAGTGTTTAGACTTTTGAGAGCAAACATGGTGCTGAACGAACAAGCATCCGCCTCCACTGCTACTAAAGAGTGTGAACTGGATACTACTAAGGCACGGACTTACATCCTTGAGAGTAGTGTCAAACTTTCTAAACAAGACGGACTGGAGAAGGCTCAGACCATTGAATGCTTGAGGAATGAACTATTCTCTACTCAGAAAATTCTTGCCGAGCGGAACCAGGAAATTGTACTACTGAAAAATGAAGCTGATCAGATGATGAACGAATATGCTAGCATGGAAAGCAAACTGAAGGCAGACTCTGCTGAGTTGAACCGAACTGCAGAAGTTGTTCGAAAACTGAACAAGGGAAAAGTAGATCTGAATGAACTTCTTTCCTTGGGAAGACAACATGGAGATCTTACTGGAATAGGGTACACTGGTAGGGAAGACTTTCCTGAGTCCTCAACTGGAGCTTCAAATGCAAAACCTACCCGTCTTGGATTTGGTGACAAACCTGGAGTTGGAAGCTCGAACCTCCATGGGAGACCTTCCAGAAACGTGTTTGACAGGTTTGTAAAAAGCACTGTAAGTAAACCTCCATCTCTACAATATCCCTTGAAGGTTCATTCTCCCAAGCAGAAATCTGTTATTAAAACTCACCATAACTTTGTTCCTATCTGTCATTACTGTGGTGTAACCGGTCACATAAGACCCAAATGCTATAAAATGCAGCATGACCTTTGTACAAGAAATGTTAGGGGTTGGAATCAGTCTGGGATTCCAGTGAAGGTTCATTCCAAGACCCTCTCGAATAACCGTACCAAAAATCATCAAGTGTGGGTTGCTAAGAAATCCTTCAACTATTTTGCCTCTGTTCTGTCCCTCAGGACCTCTCTGAAAGGTAAGTGGTATTTGGACAGCGGCTGCTCTAGACACATGACTGGTGAACCTTCTTACTTGATGAACATTCAACCCAGTTCAAATGGGAAAGTCACATTTGGTGATGGAATGAGCAATAAGGTTATTGGAACTGGCTGTTTATATTTGGGTGGAATACCTAAACTAACTGATGTGTTACTTTTTGATAAGCTAAAGGCAAATCTGTTGAGTGTGAGTCAACTCTGTGATCAAGGCCTTAGTGTCAGTTTCTCTTGTGACAAGTGTTATGTGAAAGACAGTGAAGGTTCTTGTGTACTTACAAGTTCTCGTTCAACAGATAACTGTTATCTTTTTGATGTTAATGAAAAATGTCTTTTCTCAAATGTGAGCGAACCTGAAATATGGCATCAACGCCTAGGACATATTGGATACTCTCACCTTGTCAAATTGACCAATGCAGGTGTAGTCAGGGGTGTTCCAAAGATTGCTATGAAGGACCAGCCAATTTGTGAACCTTGTCAACTAGGTAAGCAAACGAGGACATCTCACAAGTCACTGAACCATATTGTGTCCAAACAGATCCTAGAGCTTCTTCACATGGATCTCATGGGTCCCATTCAGGTAGAAAGCTATCAAGGTAAAAAGTATATTTTTGTGTGTGTTGATGATTTCTCTCGATATACTTGGGTTGATTTCTTGCGTGAAAATCTGACACATTCTCTGCCTTTAAGTCACTTTGTTTGAAGGTTCAAACTGAGAAAGGTTTTCCCATAATCAGTATTCGAAGCGATCATGGAAGAGAGTTTGAAAACTCTGAGTTTGATGAATTTTGTGATTCTCTGGGTATTAGTCACGAGTTCTCGGCTCCTAAAACTCCTCAGCAAAATGGAGTTGTTGAAAGTAAGAATCGCACTCTACAAGAAATGGCCAGAGTCATGTTGAACTCCAAATACATTTCTTCCAGATGGTGGGCTGAGGCAATAAATACAACATGCTACCTAGTGAATCGTGTGTACCTTCGTCGAGGTATTGGTCTGACTTCATATGAACTCTGGAAAGGTAAGAGCTCTAACCTCAGTCACTTGCATATTTTCGGGTATAAGTGTTTTATCTATAATGATTGTGTCCAACTTGGAAAATTCGATGCAAAATTGGATATTGGATTCTTTCTTGGTTACTCTAACAATAGTCGAGCGTATCATGTTTACAGCACAAGTACCTCCACTGTGATTGAGTCAATCAATGTAATCTTTGATGAAAAGAATTCTCAAGTTAGTTCTTCTGTATCCCTTGATCAGTTTGAAAATATTGAGGCTTTGTAGGATACTCTGGGTCTTAAGAGTTCTGCAGACAAGGAGACAGCTGAACCTTCTATTGAAGATGCTGAAACATCAACTGACTACACTGTCCCTGCAACTCAAGAAGGTTCTGTGTCACTTAGGCGTGATCCTCCCTTAAGGGTTCAAAAAGACCATCCATCCGAGCAAGTCATTGGTGACATAAATGAGAGAGTGACCAGAAACTCAAAGACGTCAGTCAAAGAACTTATAGGTGTCTCTCATTATGCCTGCTACACCTCACTTCTTGAACCCAAGAATTCTAAGGAGGCTCTGAAAGACGAGTGTTGGATCTTAGCCATGCAGGAGGAACTGGAGCAATTCACTAGAAACGATGTCTGGGAGTTAGTCCCTGAACCTTCCTCGGGAAATGTTATTGGAACCAAGTGGATCTTCAAGAACAAAACTGATGAGTTCAGGAATGTGACACGGAACAAGGCGCGACTAGTAGCTCAAGGCTACACTCGGACTCAAGGGATTGATTTTGATAAAACCTTTACCCCCGTTGCTAGACTTGAATCGGTACGCATATTCCTATCTATTGCATGTCTAATGAAGTTTATTGTTTATCAGATGGACGTGAAGTCTGCTTTTCTGAATAGGATATTACATGAAGAGGCTTACGTGAAGCAGCCTGAAGGGTTCAAAGATCCTAAGAATCCGAATCATGTCTACAGGCTTAAGAAAGCATTGTAAGGATTAAAGTAAGCTCCTCGTGCGTGGTATGAACGTCTTACCATGTACCTTCTGGAAAAGGGATTCAAGAGAGGAGGAGTAGATCAGACATTCTTTGCTCTTTGAACGAATGAGGACCTATTGGTTGTACAAATCTATGTCGACGACATCATCTTTGGATCAACTTCCAAGAAGCTGGTCAATCACTTTGTGAAACTTATGTCGTCTGAATTCGAGATGAGTCTCGTCGGTGAACTTTCATACTTACTTGGACTTCAGTGTTGGATTGTGTGCCAGGTATCAGGCTGCCCCCAAGGAATCACATATGAAAGCAGTCAAGCACATCATAAAGTACATTGGAGGTACAACAGAGTATGGTCTATTCTACTCTGCTGATACGAACTTACATCTTGCAGGTTATTGTGATGCTGACTGGGCTGGAAATTTTGATGATCGAAAAAGCACCTCTGGTGGGTGTTTTTACATAGGATCAAACTTGGTATCTTGGTTCTGCAAGAAACAAAACTGCATCTCCCTTTCTACTGCTGAAGCCGAGTACATTGTCGCTGGAAGCTGCTGCTCTCAGTTGGTATGGATGAAACAGATTCTATCTGAGTATGGTATGAACGTTCATTCGACTCAACTTTTCTGTGACAACACTAGTGCTATAAACATTTCTAAAAATCCTGTCCAACATTCTCGTACCAAGCATATTGACATTCGTTATCATTTTATTCGTAATTTGGTAGAAGATGAGGTTATTGTGTTAGATCATGTACCTACAGATGATCAGCTTGCTGATATTTTCACTAAAGCTCTTGATTCGAAATGATTTTTGTCCCTGAGAAAATCTTTAGGAATGTGTGCTATATAATTTATGTGCATTGTGTCAGTTGCATTTATATATATATATACATACATATATATATATATATATCTTGTCTATTGCATATAGAATCTTTTCTGTTTTTTAGGCATCTTAGTATGTTGGTTCATCCCCGAAATTCTTCTCTAATCGTTTATTGTTAAGTTTGTTGATTGGTGGTCTATGAATTCTAACTGGTCAGTTTGTAAGAGCTCGTCATGATGACCATTTTAATATACTTGTAAGAGCCGCTCTCGTGAAAATAGGCATCGGGCAACTATCACATGAGGTGCTTCCTTGATCACCTGTGAAACGAGTTACATGTCTAATAATAATCGAGGTGTGATAGCTACAAGTAAACATTCTAAGAATGAATGTTCTCTGGTGAAATAAGGTTGGCCATCCTGATATCTTCTCAGCTTGTTCAAAATTAAAACTTTTTGTGGGATGATTCACACCTCAAGTAATGGGCTTGACATTGGCGTATAATTGATGTTAGTAAGTGACTTGGTGTGGAAGTTCATAGAACGTAGTAAGTTCATCATAAGTATTGGGACTGAATTGCGAACGAAAATTTCGTTTTTTGCTAAGAGAAAGTGATGAACGAACTTATATTAATTCCGTGTTGTATAAAAGTGGGAGCAATAAGGGCTGAGTTGTGTACGAAGTGAATTTACTTTTCTCATCATCTTGTTAGTGTCGAGCTCGCCTCACATTGATTTGGAAAGATTTGTGGGTCAATCAATTAATGAATCTTTTCAATATTGCGTGAAAAGAAAATTTTAGGGTATTGCGTGTTAAGTATCTATTTCAGGCATGTGCATCCAGTTTTTCTCATGACATATATTATTTCGATCTTGCGCCTTAAATTATTTTTGGTACATGATTTGGCCGATATTCGTGTCTGAAACTTCATGCGTTATAGATGGTAACTGTATCAATTAGACTGGTAAATGATCTTTTTGGAGGGAACGGTTTTAATATTCTACGCCGTGTTGGTTAATTTTTTTTTTTTAATTTCAAATTCTTAGAGCTGAGCCGTCTTATAACTGCCTTGGTAACTGTGATTTAGGTTTCTTATATCATCCTTATCACCTTTGCTTCTCTCTCATATCAATCATAATCTCTGATTTGTTTGTTCTTCTAAAAACTCTCTAACATTCCTTCTTCAAGAAAATCTACACCTCTCGACAATGCCTAAATCCAAGCAGGGCACCGTGAAACCAAAGAAGAGTGTTCCTCCGCCATCTCAGTGTTCAACTCGTCAAAGTCAGAGTTCCGATACTCCACCAGATCCAACCCCTTCAACCATGGAAATCGAGAACATTCAACCTCCCGTTAAATCTGCAACTAGGGTTTCTCCAAGCCCTAAAAAATCCTCAACGACTAAAGCTTCTCAACATGAAGTCACCGAACTCAGTGACAAAGGAGGAAAAGGTTCTCCGTCTGTCGTCAAATCTCCAAAGAAACGCAAGAAGGTCACCGAAACTGTCGCATCCAAAACCAAAAAGGCGAAGAAGGTCATTCATATGCCTGAACCTGCTGCTGGTACTCCTTCTCACACGAAATCTGGAGGAGAGTCATCTCTGGATTCTGATGCTGATTCTGTTGAACGTGAGGTTACCAACTATGTGGCTGAACCTGAGAAATCAGACAACAAACATGCTGAGGACAAGGAACTTTCTCCGCTTGAGAAAGAAAAAATCATTGCTGAAGTCGATGGTGATGGTCCAGACAGTCCTTTTACTATTGGTAATGCTTTCTCCCGTCAGTTTTATTCTCCTTTGGCTGAAACACGTTTTTCTACCATCTTTTCTCAAATGAAGTTTCGTCCTGAGCGAACGATTGATAGCACTATGAACAACTTGGGTTGCTTGAACTTATGAAGAAAGTGGGTCTTGAGGGCTCAGTCACGTTTGTTGGGAAATATTGTCCCCGGCTTGTTGGTGAATTTTATTCGAACCTGACTACATCTGCCGTTGATCCGTCCTCAAAGAAGTTTCAGAAAGTGTTTGTGCGTAATAGTGTGGTTGAATTCTCTCCGTCTGTTGTGGACTCTGTACTGGGTTTAGCTGAAGGTTCCTCACTTCGTCCTCTGACTGATGACCTTGATGAAGTTGCTCGCACCTTGACCGGTGGACAACTTACCAAATGGCTTTCTCCGGGAATCTTTGTGAAAAGTCTGACTCTGCCTGCCAATGCTCTACAGAAGATAGGAGCGTCGAATTGGACTCCTACCACTCACAAACAGTTTGTCACCCCTACGCAAGCTCGTGTTATCTATCGTATTCTGAATGGTACCCCATTTGATGTTGGTTCTGTGATCTTTGATGCTGTTGTAAGCTTTGCGGAAATCTCCAAGCCTCATAAGTTGATGTTGTATCCATCTACCATATGTGCTGTTCTCTTCAAGGCTGGAACGAAAATGGATCCTCGACTTGGTGATAATTATGCCCCTGTTAACAAACCTCTTGCCCTTGCCGGTGTTAAGGTTGCTCCGCCTCGTCCTTCTCTTGTTAAGGCCTCTGATGTACCATCACAGCTTCGCGGATTTTTAAATCATCACGTGGCAGTTTTCGCGGGGCTTGAAAAGAAGTTGGCTGATCAGCGAAGGTACTACAAGGAGGTTCTAGGTGCTTTGAAGTCTCGTGCCCCGTTGATCTCTAAATCGAAAACGGGGAAGAAAAAGAAGGATGTTGTTGCTGCAAAGAAGGAAGCTCCTGCTAAGGGGGAGAAGAAAAATCTTGCCAAGGGGGAGAAGAAGATTGGGTCTACTGAAAAAAAGAAGTCAAAGGAGGCTGCTGCTACTGCTAAGAAAAAAGGTAAAGAGAAGATTGTTGCCGCTAAGGACAAAGGAAATAAAAATGTTGTGGAAGAAGATGAAGGTTCAGAAGGAGGAGAGGATGAAGAAGCTGGGTCTGATACCGAGGATGAGGAAGAGGAAGCAAGCTCAAATGAAGGGACTGAGGATGGTGCTGAAGAAGATTCTGAGGAAGAATCTGAGAGAAAGAATCTGCATAGTTATCTCCCAGCAGGACTTTCATTTGCCTTTTGTTAAAAACTCTATTTTGTGTGTTTTGCTTGAACTTCTTCTCTTATGCTTTATTATCTTGCGTTTGATGAACTTTTGTGGGATATTTTGTGAACTAATGTGCTGGTATTCAGGTATTTGAAGTTGTTCCTAAGAACAACACATGTGTGATAATAGTATTCTTAGGAAGTTGTGTATTATGCAGTTTTTGTATTTGTTTCATCTTTGCAGGTTCATGGTTTTCGATTTATCTGCCAAAGGGGGAGATTGAAAATGCTGAAGATTGGCAGTAAATCGATGAACCTTCTGATGTTCATAGAGATCAGAAATTTACGGAAGTATTTAAGAGAAGTTTATTTTTTGTATGAATAAGTCTTAATTTTAATTAAGTCCAAAGGACTGATTATTTATATTTTATTATGGCAGGACCTTGGGATTGAGGGGAGATACACTTTCCATAATTTAAAGAGAAGGAGAATTGCAAGATTCACCTTCCATAATCGAAGAAGGAGAATCGCGAGATTATCATTCCTTATATGCGTTGTCTTGGATGAGAAGATTTTCCAAAAAGGATGCTGAAGATAAAAGGAGGACGAGACCAGAGTTGAGGATGATTTTTGATATCTTTTTATTAGTTATTTTTCTTTCGGTAAGTAAAAAGAGTGATACCAGAACATTTTGTAAAAGAACGTTCGGAGGTTCGTTCTTATAGTTTGAGAGATTCGAACTAGAAAATACACAAGGGAGTTGTGGTCAGATAAGTAGTTGTGTGAATCATCATTCAAGTAGAGTGTAGAGGGAGTCTATACTGTAAACCCTTGGATGATGTAAGAGTTGTTCACATTAATGAAAGAGATCTGAAGGGAGAGTGGGACGCTCTACTGAAGATTCAATTTTCAGTGAAAAACTGCTTCCACAATTGTTTGAATGTTCATTACGTCTGTCTATTCAATTTACGTGCAACTCTGGATACTTGGTGTTCAAGTATCAAATTACAGTATGCATTTTCTTTTCCAATTTTGTTTTGTTTCATTGCATGAACTTACATGATTATGTGCTTTATCTTATGCTTTTTGGTTGAGCAATGGGGACATTACTTTGTTTTAAGTGTGGGGGAGGGATTTTCGTGATTATGCATGTTTAGGTGATATTTTCTTTTTTTTTGTGCTTTATTTTTTGTGTTTGTTGAGTCGTGGACCGGTTTTATTTGGGTTTTTTTTGTGTTTGTGTCACCTCTCTCGCATGATGCTCAATGTTTGTTCGAGAGTCGAGATAGCTAAGTGGTGAGTCGATATTATTGATTGGTTTCACTATTAACGTCCATGCTTTATGTACTTGATGATTTGGACAATTTCTTTAAAATTGAATGATGATTTGTTGACATTGGATCCGACATGTGAATTCATGGAATTATTTTTGTCCCTTATTTGTTCTCGATTGATTATCTTGAGGCATGCTTACGTATGTTCGATTACCGTTGTAAACGTGTTGTCTATACACTTGTGGTACGTTTTGATTGAGTTGTGATGATCATTTTATTGTTATCTTGATGTATCATTGTGTGTCACTCCCTTTGAAAAAAAAGGGAATAAAATGTAAATTCGCGAGGAAGTATGAATTAGGCTCCTCTTATTCCGAGCCACTTCGTGGATTGGGATAATGAGCCCGGGAAACCGGTTTAGAAAACTGGAGAAAACCCCTCGAGGGTAAACCTAGATCATCTCGTCCGGAGACCTCGTTTGGAAAAAGAAGCTCACGAAAAAGAGTTCATGAGAGTTGAAAGGATTAGGCTCCTCTTAGCTCGGTTAGCTTTCTAGATAAACCAGACTAATGAGTTCGGTAAACTGGCCTAGGAGACTCGGGGACTAACCCCGAGGTTAAACCTAGGTAATAATCGTCCTAACGACTCTCATTTGGAAAAAGTAGCTCATTAAAAAAAAAGGAAAAAAAAGAGGGGAAATAAGAAAAAAAATGGAAAAAGTTGGCTTATTGGTCTCGTGCTTATTCATTTCATATTTGGTAGACCATTTATAGTTTTTGCACGTGTATGTAGACGAGGGAGTGTGAATCGAGTGATCATGTGTAGAATAACTCGAGATAGATTTTTGTTTTGTATGGATTCGCTATGTGGGGACCGTGTTTTCGGGTTGGATCTTGATTTTAGGGATATCCAGATGATAACGAGAGTTTCATTTCGCATGCTCGTTAATTTTGGACCTTTCGATTTTTCTTTTCGAGCTACTTGTTATTTTGTTTGCTTGAGGACAAGCAAAGAGTTAAGTGTGGGGGAGTTGTTTATTGTGTTTTTGTGCTTATTTTTGTGTGTTTTATGTGCTCGAGTTTAGCGGTTTTAGGTTCCTTTTAGTGTCGACCGGTCCATTTTATCGTGTTTCGTGCATTTTTATTATCGCATTGTGTTATTGTGGTTCGGCGTACTTTTCTTGTCTTTTTGGTGTTGTTTAGCTCCACATTATTCGATCTTGGAAAGACGAGTCATTTCCGAGACATTTTCGAGTCGTCCGAACTATGTTCGAACCACACGGGCCATTTTCGAGCCGTTCCGGGCATATTATTAATTGCGTGGTGATATAAATCTGAGCATCTCAAGACGAGGAGAACGAGATTTGGAAAGCGTGGGTCAATATTTCAAGTCAATCGGAGAAGCGTGCGAGAAGTTAGAGCGAATCGAGCATCAAGAGGTCACCCGGGCCATTTCCAGCCCGCGAGTTTCTCAGCCAGTGCCATCCCTAGCCCGCGAGTTCTCCTTTTCGTGCCCGCGAAATGAGCCTATCCCGCGAGTTCTCTCCCATTGCGTGCCTTGCCCGCGAGTTCAAAGATTCGCGCCCGCAAAAAGCGGCTAGCCTGCGAGTCCCAGCCAACAGCGCCTCTGCCTGCCCGCGAGTGTCCACGCCCGCGCCCGTGAACAGCCCCTAGCCCGTGAGTTCCAAGCCGTGCTTCCTTGCCCGCGAAAGTTGCTCGCGAAATTCCACTTTTGCCTGCGAGTTCGCCATAACCTACGAGTTTTCTTCATTAAATGTGTGTGTTTTAGTGTGTGTTTGTGGTGTAGCTATAAATAGACATATTGCTTTGTAATTTTGAAGAATTCCTCATTTGCTAAATTTTTTCTCTTCTTAGTTTTTCTCTCACTCCTCTCTAACTTTCTTTCTCTCTCTAAGGACTCCAAGACCCTATTTTTAATTGTAATATTTCTCCATCAAGATTACAACATTTCGGCTTATTTCTTCTCGTGGATGCATTAGAGACGTGGAGACTTCGCTTAAGGTTCATGATTTCGTTAGTCTTGCTTGTCTTTATTTATTGGATTTATTCTAGGGTTAAGATAGGCACATCCATGAGTCTATTATGCTATCATCCTCGTAGGCTAGGGATTATGTGATATTGTTATTGATTGCGTGAGCGAGAATTGATTGAGAGATTAATTGATCACGAGTGACTATCACTTGGTTGCATGTTCCCGAACCTATGAGTGCCTTCTTCCATCTCGGGTCTAGGAGTATCTTGTTTTCTTTTCTCTTTATTTTCCCTTTCCTGGCATTTGAGGACTTGCTTGCTTTAGTTTAGCTTAAATTGCGTTCTTAGCTTAATCAAACCCCCAAATTGCGAGTAGAGTGTTTATGATTTTTATTTTCTTTTCTTGTGTGCGTCAATCGTTGCTTGAATCTGTGTCCGAATAGCCTTCCTTTGAGAATGGCCCGAGTCCGGGTAACTCGGTTATCAATTGCCCAAAAACACTACAAACAATCGCAGACACTACGAAGATGAATTCCCTAACCAAGAAAGACTTTCAAATATCGAACCACATGCAGAGCAGAGTT
This sequence comes from Striga hermonthica, assembly GCA_902706635.1. Lineage (NCBI taxonomy): Eukaryota > Viridiplantae > Streptophyta > Magnoliopsida > Lamiales > Orobanchaceae > Striga > Striga hermonthica. The sequence goes on along the minus strand of CACSLK010028053.1, from coordinate 9,065,535 downwards.
TCAGTGAGCCTGACGCGGTTATTGCATAAATTGAGAGACCATATGCACTGAATAAGATAGTTCAGGACGAGTCACTGCTAGATAGATAAGGCATCCGACTAAACGACGATATCGCTCGGGATTATACAATGGATCACCCTCAGCAAGAGAAAGCTGATGATTCTGCTCTCACGGAAAAGTACTGGCTTGATTCTTAATAGTCCGACCTCGAAAATGATGTCAAGAGCATACTTCTGCTGACAGAGAAAGAAGCCAAAAGAATTCTGGGCTACCTCGATACCTAGAAAACACTTAAGCAACCTTAGATCCTTCATGTGAAAACAACGAATCAAGTAACCTTTGACGACCGCAATTGATGTAGTATCATCCCCAGAAACAATCAAAATCATTAACGTAGAACATGACCTGCAGATGGACAGAACCACGACGCAGTGTAAAAAGAATGTAGTCATGATGGGATTGACAAAATCCATACTGCTTCGAAGTCGTAGCGAACTTGGCAAACCAACAACGGGGAGATTGTTTCAAGCCATAGAGGGAGCGGTGATGGCAACAAACCTGGCCATCAATGCCTGAGCAAAAAACTAGGAGGAAACTTCATGTAAACCTGGTCAGCCAAATCACCATGAAGATAGGCATTGGACATAGTAAAAGATACATGATTCCTTGTATGCAAATCAGCTACAACTCCAATGAATTCCTCCTTAAAACTTACTACTCATTCTAATTCTTTTGTGCTCACCGATGCAACTGAATATAGGAGATTAGTTGGTAGGCTTCTTTACTTAACTATCTCCAGGCCTGACATTATTTACAGCGTTCAAGCACTTAGTCAGTACATGTCACAACCAACCACACAACACCTTGGTGATACACGTAGGATCCTCAGGTATGCCACATGGACAATGGGCCAAGGTATTTTCTTTCATAGAGACTCTTCCTTACATCTATCAGCTTATAGTGACATTGATTGACTCAGTTGCTTGGATACTAAAGAAAGTATAACAGGTTATTTAGTTTTCTTGGGCAATTCTCTCATTACATAGTGATATAGGATATTATATACACAAGGCTAAACCGGTCAACTCAGCCGGTCGAGAAGATCACGTTAGGAGGAGGCCAGAACGAGAGACAAGAGGATCGATCATTTAAGCAGTCGACTAGGCAGTCGATCGACCAACCCATTGCACGACTAATCCCGTAATCGAATAACCCATGGCTCGACCAGATGTACGATCGAGCAACCCCTTGTTCGACCAGACGTGGGATCGAGCAACCTATTCGAGGAGCCCGTAATCGAGGTGTTCGTGATCGACCTAGTCACAGGCGCGTGGGTGGCAGATGCGCGTGAAAGCCCCTAACTGAAACTCAGGAGAATATTTATCCCATGTGCAGGAAGGACACATGTCGACAATATATTGGGTGATAGCGATAACCACCTCTGACAGCTCCCAACGCCCTGCGCCACCTCTGACATGTGCGCGGCGTGTCAGAGTACGGACGGGCAGCTTGGGCAGCCAGCTCATCCTTATCCGGGCAGTTATTAGGGCAGGTATCTCACCCCTATAAAAAGGGGATGAGCCTTTCTTCCTTAACACATTCTATCCATTCTCTAAATTCCGATATACTCATACACATACTGACTTAAGCATCAGAGGCTCTTCACCAAATCCAACCCCCGGTGTGAGAGTTATTTGCAGGTTTCCGGCGTTCTACCGGCAAGGACAAGAACCGATCTACTCCAAACCGGACCCGGACGCTTACACTTGCATTATTGGCGCCGTCTGTGGGGAGGTCGCTTGTTTAGAACATTCCAGGGGTGGGCAGGTTGGTCGAATACCTCCTGTTTAGAA
>CACSLK010028053.1:8994298-9022386 GCA_902706635.1 Striga hermonthica | reverse complement strand
TTAAAATCATAGATGAGTTTTTAAATACAAAGACATTGTTACATAAATTATTACATTACATATATTAATTTAATTTTTTTTTGTTGTAATGGCGGGTTGGCCCGCGGCCCGCCCCGTCAAAGCCCGCGGCCCGCGCGGGCCAGCCCGTTTAGGCCCACCATTTGGCGGGCCTATAAAATGCCAACCCAACCCGTCTGTTTGGCGGGGCGGGGCGGGCCGGCCCGCGGGTCCAGGCCCGTTTTGACAAGTCTAATTCGGGATCACATCGGAGCTCTCATTACCGCCTTTCACGCCCCTCTTCATGCCTCCTCGAGCTACGACGCAGAGATTCATGCGTGTTTGTCCCATTTTTGTTGCGTTTTTCGTTGTTGTTTTGTCATTCTTTCCCCTCCATTTTAGGTGTTTTTGTTGGTTTGTAGTTCGTTTTGTTGATTATGGTGTGTTTTCCTTTATTTTGGTTTCCTTTGTGTTTTTCGTGTGTTTTTCCCGTTTTCTTCTTATTTTTGGTGTGCAGGTCGGAGGCCCCGTGAGGAATAGATTTAGTCCGAAAAATCATGGTTGTGTAGATGGGTTTGTTGGCTACACATAGGAAAAATCGGAACTCGATTTCGAGTTCGTATGAGTCCAGGCGGGCCCAAAACGCGAAGTCGCGTGAAGTCGCACGCGAATCACGCCTTTAGTGTGATGGTCAAGAGCTTTGTGAGAATTTTATTTCAAGAAAAAAATGGAGCCTTTAGCGACGCGTTTAGTGTGATGTTCAAGAGCCTTTAGCGACGCGTAGGAAAAAACGGAGCTCAATTCCGAGTTCGGACGAGCCCAAACGAGCCAAAAACGTAAAGTCGCGCTGCCCAGACACCTTAGCGGCGCTAAGGCTCACTTGTGTAGCAGCGCTAGACCATGTTAGCGAACCCAGAGACTCGCAGCTTTCATCCCTTAGCGCCGCTAACCCCCCTTAGCGGCGCTAAGGCCCCCTGCAGGTCCCAAAATAGTATAAAAACTCCAAAAACTCGTTTTCTTCTCCATTCTTTCACTTCCAGCTTGAAGGGGAAGGAACCCTAGGTCCGAAAATCGCCTCCCCCCTTCACTTTCCCTTCTTCTTCTTCTCTTCTCCTCTTCTCCATCTTTCTTCTCCATTTTTTCTTTCTTTTCCATTATTGGGATCAAGCTTGTGATAAGGATTCAACTCTTGACTGAGGTTTATTTTAAGAATTTCTTCTATTTAAATTCATGAAAAATGGTTATTTTTGGAGAAATAATTATGTATGTTGAATTTCTTTTACGTAGCTAAATCTCATTGCTAGGGATAGGGGATTGATGTTCTGAATTCAATTGTGATTGTTGAGCTTGTTAATTATTCAATTCATGTGAGTTGTCCTGATTAGGGTTTGATAAAATTGTGTCTGAATGATGAAAATTATTGAAGGAGTGACACTTCAATTTTCAGTTACTTGTTGATTGGGGTTTGATTCATTCTTGCATATTCGTGTTGATCCCTTTGTTTAGATTGATTAAAAACCATCTAGGCTAATTAATTGACTCATTGAATCGAAAGAGAAGGAGTCGATAGACTATGGCTCATATGAAATTGGCTTGTTCGTAACTGTATTGCCAATGTGTTAAAAGGCTCGTTGATTTATCGTTCATGTTCAACCTCTTGTTACGAAAAGTTATTGAGGATGAATCTCTGAACGAATAAGTTACCGATTTCTTTTAACAGAATGATCTCTTTCTCGACACTTGCTCTTTGAACCAAAACAGATATCCCCGACGTCCTAGCTTCTTTATTGCTTTTCAATTTGCATTTTAGGTAGATTTATTTTCAGGCTTTCCCTTAGTTAATTATTATCTCCATCATTTGATTTAGAGTGTTTAGGTTTATTTTCTCTTCTTGTGTTATCAACACCATTGCTAAATTATGAACCGCCTTCCTCGAGAGATCGACCCGGGGACCGAATTGTCAGATTTGATACTCGATAAAAATAATAATTTGTACACAACAAATTTGGCGCCGTTGCCGGGGAAGGCAAGTAGGATATTTAGTTTTGGTATTGATTTTATTTTTTGTGTTTCTCTTTAGTTTGTAATTATCGTGTTTTCATTCTTTCTTTTGTGTATCTTTGTTTGCTTCTTTATTTTTGTTTTTGTCTATTCCTTTTTTTTTCTTTTCGTGGCTACGTTTGGGTTGTTCTGCTTTGGTGTGCAGGTATCATGAGCTACAATCGTACTTTCCCCTATTCGCACACCCAATATTGGGTTAACGAGCCGAGCCATTCCACCGGGCATCATTACCAGCCATATTCATACCCTTCCGAGCAGTGTTGGGATCCCTACACAGTCGAGCAAACTTATGAGTCCCATGAGTTTAACGAGAAGCTCGACCGTATCTACGTTTTCGCAGCATCTCGATTAGCTCAGGAAGAAGAGACCGCAGCCCGGTGTGCCCGTCCGAACCAGCCACTTCCTTACCATGATTCTTGGGACTCTGGTCAGACATTATCATATCCCTTCGAGCAGCAGTGGGATTTTGGGCCTGTTGAACTTGAGCAGTCATATGAGTCTTTCGAGGACTCCTCATAGAACAATGCCAAGCTTGATCAGACCCTCGCTCTTTTGGCATCCCAGGCTGCCCGTAGGAGGAATATCGAGTCCAGAATCGAGAACCTAGTGGAACGCGTGCAAGCCTTAGAGGATCGAGTTACCAATGTCAATCCCGAGCCCACCGCGCAAGGCGAACATACACATAGGGACGAGCCTCGGGAGGCTGCTTTGTAGTTCGATGAGAAGCTTGACCTCATCCTTGCTCGCATATCTGCCCGGTCCACTCGAGATGTGGAGATTGAGCTCGTGTGTGCTCGACTGAGCACACAAATGGAGATTCTTGCAGCACATACCAGCTCAATCGAGGCAAAAGTCGACGTCCCTCACCCTATGCTTGATACTCAAGCCCGCACGATGAAGCAAATGTGTGAGGCCGAAGAAGAAGATGATGAGCTCCAGCGAGTCATTGAGGATATTTCAGAGGAGGAGATCCATGGGCTCGATTCTCAAGTCCCATCTCCCACCTCCGAGTTAGAGCACCCGTCTTCGAGGCCCTTACACTGTGTTACAAAGTTGGGAGGATTCAGTTCGACTTGCTCCACTGATGAGCTTATATTTTCAGAGGTTGAAAATAGAGCTCGAGTGGGAAAAGCTCTACGTTTTGAGTTGGGTATTGCTCGTGCCCGAACCTGCTTCATCCAGAACATTGCCACTCAGATCCACTGTGCCCGCCTTCTGGCCTTAGTGCCAGTGTTGCCACTTCTCGAGAATACAAAGGCGTGGCACGATCGTCATTTCTTTCTGGACCCCGAATGAGTTCTCTTCAGGTTTCGTCAAGCTAATGACGTTAAACAAGCGCTTCTTGGGAGGCAACCCAAGCGATTTACTTCTTTCGTAGATATTTTCTTTTATGCTTCTTAGTTTTATTTTTGAATAATGAGAGTTTTGGAGTTTTGTGTGTTTTCTTGGCAGGTACGAAATTACGAGCTCGAGCATGAGGATTGTGTTGAGTGAGGACTATGGAGATTCTGGGCTAAGCATAGGGGAGCGACTTGCACGTGAATGTTTGTTTTCCTCGAGGCACTCCGGTTTGCACTCCCTTTTATTATTTTCTCTTTTTGAGTTCTCTTTCTCCTGTCTTTTCTTTTGAGTCTGTGTCTTGTGGTAGTTGCTAGTGTGGTTCATTATGTGAAATTGTTAGGTCCTTTATTTGAATTCCTGGTATTGTGTTGAAGCAATGAGGTCATTGCCTCATTTTAAGTGTGGGGGAGTCTATTGGATTTTGCATGCTTAAGTGGTGGATCTGTCTAGCTTTAGGTTTTTGTGTTGTTGAGCATGTGATATTGGTGAATTATATGAATTGTTGATGAATGTTTGATGAGATTGGGAAGTTGTGATGACGGACGTGTGGTCATTGCCTCGGTATTTGCTTAGTTGCTTTGAGTGACATTTATTTACCTTGTGAGGTTTTGATCATTATTCTTTTTCTTGTGAGATGTTGGTCATATTCATGAATGATTAGAACTTGCCTTGAGTTTATCTGAAAGAAATCGATTAGAGTTTGAAATTGCGAAAGTGATTGAGGCGTTTTGTTTGATTAGCTCTTTTTAGCCTTGTTCTTTGATCCTAAACGTTATTTTCCCTGGTAGCCCGTTTGAGCTTTGAGCCTTTTTCTTGTCAACCGTACACGAATATATTTTGTTGACTGATTTGGTGATAATTGGTGAAAATGGTGTTGTTGTTGAATGAGGTGAATGGAAGTTCGATTTCTATTGCTTGACCTATATTAAAAAAAAATGAGAGGCCGCAAGGACGAGTCGATTGGATTCTGCTCCTCTTACTAGTCCATTCGTGTTGACGGGTAATGAGCATTGGGAAACTACTGTAGGACACTTGGATGACCTCCAATGTTTACACCTACAGAATATTGTCCTTTCGATTCGTTCTTGTTCGGAAAAAGTCACTCCCCAAATAAAAAAAAAAGAAAAAAAAGAAAAAAAAATAAGGTTAAGTGACAATGTTGCAACTTACTCTGAGCATTTATGTGTTGTTTGTGGAATGTTGGTGGACGGTATGTGTGTTGGCTTGTTGGTTTGGATGAGTAGCTAACATTCGAGTAGTCTATTACTCGAAAAACTTGGATTGATTATTTGAGCTTCATATCCATATATATTCGCACTTTTACCTTAACCCACATTACAACCCGTGAAGTCCTTTTGATTCGCAAGTTTTTGAGTTTTGATTGTTTTCGAGTAATTTAAACGATTGGCAAGCATATGTTGAAACTTGAATATTGACCAATTTTGAGCGTACCTATCACATATTCATGTAAGAAAATGAGTGAGGCCTATATTATAATCTATGCGTTTGAGAGTTTGTCATTTCAAGGCCAAGTTGATATTTGAGGCAGATGGTCATATGGTCGTTGGAATTCGACCTAGTTGAATTGGACATTTTGAAACTCTTCTTATTTGAAACGGTATCCATGCTCATGTCTTATTTTCTTTTATTTTTGTTCGGGACGAACAAAGGTTTAAGTGTGGGGGAGTTGTTTGTCCCATTTTTGTTGCGTTTTTCGTTGTTGTTTTGTCATTCTTTTCCCCCCATTTTAGGTGTTTTTGTTGGTTTGTAGTTCGTTTTGTTGATTATGGTGTGTTTTTCTTTATTTTGGTTTCCTTTGTGTTTTTCGTGTGTTTTTCCCGTTTTCTTCTTATTTTTGGTGTGCAGGTCGGAGGCCCCGTGAGAATAGATTTAGTCCGGAAAACCATGGTTGTGTAGATGGGTTCGTTGGCTACACATAGGAAAAATCAGAACTCGATTTCGAGTTCATATGAGTCCAGGCGGGCTCAAAACGCGAAGTCGCGTGAAGTCGCACGCGAATCACGCCTTTAGTGTGATGGTCAAGAGCTTTGTGAGAATTGTATTTCAAGAATAATTTGGCCATTCAAGCTTCATTGAATAGAGCTAACTCCCCTTTTATTAAAAAAAAAAAAAAAAGAACTGGGAACAAGGCTATTTACAACACATTGCTATCTCCATCTTGCTCTCTCTCTAAACTCTCAAGCACTCAAACTGGCATCCATCTTCATCAAAATCCGACCATCCGTTCCGTCTCTGGCCACAAAATCCGACCACGCCACCGTTCAGCGTCCCATTTCCGTCAAGGTCTCCGATCACATCATCTTCCCAGCTCAGCTTTTGTTCAACCGAGATTTAATCGAACCCGACTTCGTGTTAAATCTCTTGCCTCCGACCACCGCCCGTCCTTCCCCCTCTGGCGACTCTTCTCCGGCCAGTACCACCTTAGAATTCGGGATTGCTCTTGTTCCATCAAGCCTAACAACCACCAACCCTAGCTCGTGGAGGATCGATCAATTCTGGCCCGAAACTCGCTTACAAAGGTACCCTTAACTTCCGGTGATTCTATATTGATCATTGTTGCAGCTCGAGGAGGCCTACTCCGGGTTCGAACTACTTCAAATTGTTCAAAGCATCTTCACCTCCAACTCCGCACACCAAGTGTTCGACGAATTGCCCGAACAAAAAATCATAGGAAAAACAACCAGGGCTTCAAAGAAAAAGGCTCCCACAGCGTCCACTTCCCGAGCACCGGTCTCTACGAGCTCTGATACCGACCCGCCAACCGACAACCGGTCCCTTGCTCAACAACACGGGGTCCCTTTCGACGTCCAATCAATGGACGAGGTCACGGCTTACCGGAGGCTCGCCGGCAAACCATTTGCGGCTCCACGCACCCTCGACTGGGAATACTTTGCGACTTTGGGCATCAAGGACGATCTCTGCCATTACATTACACTGCTCGACCTTGTAGAATTCGAAAACATGGAGCAATATGCTTACCGGAATTTGACCCATGAATTCTTTAGCACGGTTGCCATGCACGACAATGGCAAGTACCTCACCGCTCGGCTAAAGGGGCAAGAGTACAAGGTCACCGACAAAGTACTCCGGGATATTTACAAGTTCAAAGCCTCCATCGGGACTCGTCAAGGCCCCATGGGATGGAAAGCCGACCCGTATTGGCCGACCATCTCCCTATGCGAGAAATTCAAGAGAGACGGGGCTTCTTCGGGCTTACTATCCGATGTGGCTCATGCCGTGATCCACAAATATATTTCACACATGATTTTCGGCAAGAAGGAGTCCAACAAAGTGAGTGAGCAGCAGGTATTCATCATATGGTCGATTTCGCGGGACAAGTCGGTTAGTATGCTGCAGTATCTTAAGGAGTCCCTCTTCGATGTGCGCAACGACCCGAGGCATGGACCGACATTGGGAAATGTCGTATCCAAGATTGCCGAGCACTTTGGGGTTGATATTGACGAGCCAAAGGTCCTTGCCCGCTCGATTTCTCATCGGGAGCTCTATCATGGGCATTTCCTTAAGCCCGACGGTGCTGTTATTCCCGTCCGCGAGCGAGATTACTACAAGGCCTATTGTAAGGAAATGGTCATACCTTTACCCGAGGATCAGTCGGCAGCCGGCACGTCGACCGGACCAGCCCCAGCGGCCTCTCATGATGGAGACGATGAGGACTCGGAGGCCGACGCATATCCCGAGCATGATACTTATCAGCCTCCCCCGTCGATGGACGGGCACCCGAGCACATTTTCACAGCAGCCTCCCGCCTGGTTCTCCACGTTCCAGGCTCGGTATGATGATAACTAGGCCCGGAATGACGAGCAGTATCGAGCCATCCACGCCGAGGTGTCGTTGCACAATGTGCGGCTCGAGTCATACATAGAGCACCACGATGCGCGTTGGAAGACCTACACGGAGCAGAATGCAGCCCATTGGAAGTCCTTCTTGGCGACCAACGACGAGCGTTGGGCGGAGCATACAATGGAGTGGAATGAGTTCAAGTGGAACAACGAGGCGCACTGGACTGCCCACGACGCCTGATGGGACACTTGGGAGGCCCAGCGATACCAGCATCCGCCACCGCCACCGCCGAATGCACAGTGACTTGTCACTGTGCTTTGTACATTTTTCTTTCTTTTTCTCTTTTATTTTTGTATAGCTTCTTTGTTTTCGAGTCGGTTTATTATATGGTCAAACTTTCCTTCACTTCGAATCGGCAATGGGGACATTGTCTGATTTTAAGTGTGGGGGAGTTTTACGTGCTTACGTGACTATGTGGTGGACCAAGTCTAGTTTTCTTTTTAGGTTTGTTTTTATTTCTTTTCTCTTGCTTGGTGGACCGGTCTAGTTTTTAGGATTTTATTTGTTTTGTCTTTCTGAGCTTGGACTTGGTGAATTGTAAGATTGATTAATGACTGTCAGTTGAGTGGAGTGGTTGTGATGATGAGAATTGGTAGCATATCTTGATGAATAACTTGGTTATTTTGATTGACTTTATATACCTTGTGAGGTTTGAGCCATACTTGTTCTTGTGAGATGTTGGTTTGAAATTTATTCAGTCAGAGTTTCCCTTGAGTCTACTTTGAAATGTGATTAGATTTGTGAAACGTGAAAATGATTGAGGCATTCCTTGTATTTTCTTCTCCTTCTCTTTTCTATGAATAACAGTCACTAGTCATCCCCTTTGAGCCTTATATGATTTTATTGTTAACCTCATGATGATGATATTGAGTTGTGGGTTGAGAATTGGAGGTGTTGGTTGATTGAACTGTGAATACGTTCATTTGATTTGATAAAAAAAAAAGGAGCCAAATGGATTATACTCCTAGCGCTCGGTCCACTAATTTAGCGGATACGAGCCATGAGTACGGGAAACTGGTCTAGGAGACTCGAGCAGAAAACTCGAAGGTTAAACCTAGATAAAATGTCCAAATGGTTCTCGAAAAAAAAAATCGTTTGGGAAGTGTGTTGGTTTTGGAGTAGTAGGGAGGAACCGGTTGGTATTCGACAACCGAAAGAGTTCATGACTACGGTTTGGTGATAGAATTGAGTTGAATATGTTTTTATCTGAGCCACTTAACCTATATGTATCCTACCCGATCCAAAGAGCCTACATTACATCCCTAAAAGTCCTCTTGATTCATTGTTTCACGAATTTGATTGTTTCAGAGTAAAAGTTAGACAATAGGCAAACTTATGATTGATTTGATTGACGACCAACTTGAGCGTACCTATTTTATATTTTCAAAAGAACCGAGTGAGGCATATGATATATTTTCGCTCTTGAGAGTCTTTGTCTTTCGAAATAACCGAGTTACTAGTTGAGGTATGCGCTGGTGATCATTGGAATTCTTCTCATTTGATTGATTGGTTTGGGATTAGTCTTGCTTGAACCGTTGTCGTTGCTCATTTATTTGTTTTTCTTTTCTTTTCTTTGTTCGGGACGAACAAGGGTCTTAGTGTGGGGGAGTTGTTTGTCCTGTTTTTGTTGCTATTTTCGTTGCTATTTGTGTGTTGTTTTCCCCCATTTTAGGTCTTTTGTTAGGATTTTCCGGTCCTTTTTAGTCATTCTCGAGTTTTTAGTTTTTTTTTTTCGTTGTGTTTAGCATTTTCGTTGTTATTTCTTCTATTTTCTCTTGCTTTTGTGTGTGTTCGATGGTGGTGTTTTCAGGTTCCCAGGTGTTCTGCGTCGGTTCATGAGACTGGAGCATTTGTGCATTAAGTTTCTAGCTCGAGATAGACCCGAGGGACGCTAACCGAGAGCACGTGGCCCGAGACATAGATTTTTATTAGAGCAGCCAGACCATAGCGGCGCTATGACCATAGCGCCGCTATGCCCAGCTTGACTAGCGACGGTTCGTACCATAGCGATGGGCTGCAGCTCGAATGTTCCAACCATAGCGGCGCTATCCCCATAGCGCCGCTAATCCCTATTTTCGTAACAACCACGGAATTCTTGGATTTTCTAATTGGAAAGTAAAAGATCGAGCTTAGGGCAGTCATTATTCATTCCAGACTTGTTTTATGTTCATTTTTCATGGCAAAAACACTTTTTTCTCTTGGATTTTCACTTGGGATTGGATTTTGAGAGTTAAGAACTCATCTTCTAGCTTTTGGAATCGGTTATTCGTTGTCTTTCTCAACATTGGATTCAAATTAATCGTAAGCACTCATTTTCTTATTTGATATGATGATGTTTGCTTGGGTTGATGAATGTGTTGATGTTGAATCGATCATGAGTAGCTAAATTCGATAACTAGGGTTAGGGGATAATTGTTCTGGTTCAATTTCATTTATGTGAATGTTGATTGCTCGATCTAGATGAGTTAGGCTAAACCTAGGGTTGAATGTCTGATCATCATTTAATCTATTTAATCGATTTTAGAACCGAAAGGGGAGAAATTGATCGACCTCGGCTTGTTTAGAATAGACTTGTTCGGTAACGTATTGTCTATATGTTAATGAATTCGATAATTGCTCGTTTATGTTTATTCTCTTGTTTCGTGAGATATTGAGAATAAATCTCTAGATGAATTGGTTATTGCTTGTTCATTAGCTGAGTAGTTAATTGCCCGTTTAATGTATTGAGAACCGGAAACGATTGTCCCCGACACCCTAGTCCGTCTATACCATTTGAATCTAAACTTTGAATTGCGAATTTGAAATAAATAATCTTGTTCTTGTTATTCGTAGTTGATAAATCAGACCATCTATTTGAATTAGAGTGTTTAGGTCTTGTTTCTCATTTCGTGTGTTTGAATATACGTGCAAAATAATCCAGCTAACCTTCCTCGTGATACGACCCGGTGTTCGAATCTTTTGATTCTACTCCGGTAAAAATATTTACAACAATGCGCTTCATATTAGTCTTTAGATTGCAGCCTCTACCTACACTCACATTTGGATTGAGTTGGGTGTTGCCTCTGTCGCCACCCTCTTGACCTTAGGCCGCCAGGACTCGTAGCATATTCAACACCCGCTCATGCGCATCAGATCCACTCTTAAGTCGGTTTGCTACCGGATTTCACACATTTTTCGCGAGGGGAACCGACCCGCTGACTATCTATCCAGCTTGGTGCCTCCATTCTCCAGAGGCACATTTTTTACCCGAACGACGCCCCTCTATGCCTCCGCACTCTTGTGCGGGCGAATCAGGATAAATACCCCTCTTTCATATTTCGGTAGCCTGTTTGTTTATTTTTTTGTGTGCTTTAGCCCACTTTGTGGTGCAGACTGTTTTCCTTGTCACCTGTCAGCCAGTTTTTTTCCTTTTTTTAATTAAGGAGGATCAATAGTGTTCTTGCTTTCCCTCCTCGATGACTCGAACCCGCAACCTTTTGGTTATAGGTGAACCGTCTTACCACAAACATGCTAGCCCAGGTAAAGACTCTTCATTTTGATTGTTGTTTTTCTCATTTTTTCTCCTTTCTTTTTTTACTTTGTTTTCGTTTGTTCGGACATGTGTAGATTTGTGATTTTTTCGGCCGAATTAGGGTATTGACTAAATACAAGTTGGGATTTTACTTTAATCCCCCACTCTTCGGGTGTTTTTTTCTTTAACAAAAAAAAAAAAACGAAAAAACAAAATTATTTTTGTATTTTATTAGAAATAAAATATTCATAATATAAAACACCAAAAACATAATAGGCATAAAAATAACTTAAAAAAGGGTCAAAATACTCGATGGTGTCTGGGACACTGATTCAGATCGAAATTGGCGCCCCATTTTCTTGTTCCTTCTTTTCATCTACCCCACATTTTCACCCAAACGCACAAAATTTTCTTCTCAAATCTTAAGTGAGGAAAAGCTTCAGAAACGAAAATCTTCAGCATTAGCTTCACCGCCGGTATCAAATGTCGTCGCGCAGGCGAACTTTGCTCAAAGTCATCGTGCTCGGCGACAGCGGGTACTGTGTTGTTATTTTCTGAGATCTGATTGATGGATTCTGAGCTAGGATTTGGTTGTTAATGTGTATTTATGCAGTTTTTGTTTGGTTGTTTTTTTTTTTTTTTCCAGTGTGGGCAAAACGTCATTGATGAACCAGTATCCTTCTTCATTTGTTGTTCGCGTTGATCTGGCTGATAAAATAGATATTTTTTTTTTCTTTTTTGAAAAAACAAAATTGAGGTGGGTGAAAATTGTTGATGTTGCTATTAGATTTTTTTCGTGATGATTTAAAATATTTGTTGGGGGTTTCTTTAACTGAGCAAATAGATATGTGCACAAGAAATTCAGTCAGCAGTACAAAGCTACAATTGGTGCTGATTTCGTAACCAAGGAACTTCAAATAGATGATCGCCTCGTCACGCTTCAGGTTGATTTTATCCTGTTTCGTATAGTGGAAATTTGTTTTTATTTTATTTTATGTGTGTGAATTTGGCAAATTTGACCGTTTACTTGCTAAGAGCTGAGCCTGCATCTGGGGTTTGGCAGATTTGGGACACTGCTGGCCAAGAGAGATTTCAAAGTCTTGGAGTTGCATTCTATAGAGGTGCGGATTGCTGTGTTCTGGTATATGACGTGAATGTTATGAGGTCATTTGATACCCTCGACAACTGGCATGAGGAATTTCTCAAGCAGGTTGGTAATCTTTTCATTTTTATTTTTCATAATATGGATTAGTTGCTGCTTTTGTGGTCTTTGTTGGAGAAAAAAAGTATTATCCGGTTTTGTCAGGACGAACATCTTGTGTTGCTGTTGTTGGAAGTTTTTGAATTGCATATTTGAGGTTAGATACTCTTCTCAGAGAAGAGCTGCTGAGTTGTGGAAGTTTTATGGATGGAAATGATAGCTGTCAGCCTGTCACTCTCTTGTCAGAGTTAAATGTGCTTGACGTATGAGCTTTTTAGTGTGCATTTTTATTGTTTAGTGCGTTTTATTGTTTAATCGCTCATTTTTTAAGTGTGATATTGCCTTATGTTAAGTGTAATATTGTCTTAGTTTTTCTACATCTGAATTGGATTTGTGCACTTGCTGTGTAGATTTTGTATGTGTATGCGTGACAAGAATGAATAATTTTAGATTCAAATTGATTTTCGCAGCAACACATTTACAAATGTGTATATGCATAGTTGGTTTTATTGGGAAAGTGATATAGTTACTGGTTAAAGAAGGTTTAGTTAGTTACAAAAATTACCTGGTTTTTCTCTAACATAGTGTAATTTATATACCAGTGTTTTTTCAAAATCTATATAGCCCCTGGATAGTGGTTTCCAATTTAAATAATGAGCCCTTAATAAAAGCAAAGTTTAAGTGGATGCTTGTCATCCTGTAATTACTAATTAGGTAAAACTTAATGATACATTTATCAATCATTCGTTTACCGTTCATTTTTATGCGTATGTAAATATTGCAACTTTCTTGTACATTATTGTATGACTGCAACGTAGGTCACTTGTTTAACTCAATTAATTCGTTCTCTTGATCTCATTTTATTGTGTATAATAGGTCTATTTCATTTGTTAATATAAATAATAAATAAAGGTTGCAAACTAGAAGCTTTAGTACGAAATAGAACTGAAAATTCTTTTATAATCCATTTTACTCATGCATCTAGGCCAGGGGCTATTGCTCAATAAAATTGTGAATGCATGGGTCACAAAATGCTGTTGGCTCTGTTAATGATTTATATCATCAAGGATGAAACTATTCTAATTCATATTTACTTATGTGGTCATTTGAGTTGACCATTTTAGTAATATCTGTACCTGTGGTAGCATTTATCCCATACCATTTGCCATGCATACGACATCTTTGGTTTGTGGATGTTATCAACCAGAGTTCAGGGTTTCAAGCAGACTATCTATTTGTTGACTTTTTCCGTTATGACTTGTCTTCTTCCTGGTTTACTTAATGGTAGTTACTTCAGATTTTGCTAACTGTCTGGAGAATAGTTGGAGATGAACTGCATTGTGAACTATGAGCTTACATGCTCTGTTTTCGATGTGCTATAGGTATGAAAAGAATGTACAATTAATTGCAATCAAAAGTAGGCTGGCCCGAGCATGTTTTCTGTTTTGTTGCATTCAGACATCGATGTGAAATGATTTCCGGTTGATCTATATTACATGAAAAGTAGCCCTTGTCGCGAACTGTGGGTACAATACTATTTGGGGAATGTGAAAAATGTATCTACATTCATCCAGTGTTACCTAATGGTGGCCATGGTGGAATGGCGTGGTGGATTTCTGCCTAACTTGAATGAGAAAATTGTGTAGGATGGCAGTTATGGTGATGCCATGGTGACCATTATGGAAGGATTTTGGCCTTTCACCACTTTCTGCTATCCGCCATTGATAACATTGCATTCATGTTCTGTTAGTGGATTCTATTTATTTGTTTGGAAGTTTGCTAAATTAAACTGAATCAAGTAGCTCATACCCTAACTATATTTTTTTTTTTTCATACCCAGTATATTCCCAACTGGTTGGGGTCTGGGGGGTCAGATGTACACAGACCTTACCCTTGTAATTATACAAGGAGGTTGTTTCCGTAGCGACCCAAGATACCCTAATATATATATATATAATTATATATATATATATATATATATATATGTTTTATACTTGTGGAATTATGATGCATCTGTAAAGTCTGAAAAACTGTATTTAATGTTTTGGCAGGGCAATAGGATTGTGCCTTGTATATAATATTACCTTCCCCTTGGGGTAATAAATAATTCATGTGCTGACTTTACTGACCTTAGTTCGAGACGGGATTTAATACATAAAAAAAAATGACAACGGTTACATGTTCTAGTGGTGAGGCTATAGCTATTACACTGTTACAGTCTGTTAAACGCAAAAGATTGATTTTTTATTTTTTACTAGCCCAAATCCTACAAATCATGTTTCGTTTATGGTCTTTTCTTTGCTAACTATTAGACTGGTAATTTCATTGCCTATCTGTAAATTTGACATTTTTTTTTCATATGATTCAGGCTAATCCACCTGACGCGAAGACCTTTCCCTTTATATTATTGGGAAACAAGATCGATATAGATGGTGGCAATAGCAGAGTGGTGAGGCTATAGCTATTAGCTATTAGATGGTGACAATCTTTTGTTGTTCGGCATAAGTTTTATATAACCATCATACGTGATTCTGATTAAATTAAATTCAGGTATCTGAGAAGAAAGCAAAGGAATGGTGTGCCTCAAAAGGGAACATACCTTACTTTGAGACATCAGCAAAAGAGGACTACAATGTTGACCCTGCATTCTTATGCATTGCAAAGGCTGCTCTAGCCAATGAAAATGACCAAGACATGTGAGTGAGACATGGAAGATTTAAATTTGCAGCATTTTTATTGTGAAACCGAAGATAGTACTCTGCTATCATCCTTCTTAATCTGGAATTTGTACTTGTGCCAAAACTACAAACATTCAAGATAAATAATTTTTCTTAAATCTGTTAGTCGAAAATTGTGACTTGCAAAACTGGTAAGTAGGTGAGGGCTACACAAGCTAAGATCCAAGCCATTGGACCACTATTCCAGGACTGTATTGCTTCCTTAGTTTTCTAGTTGATACCGACTTATGTTGAACAAACACTAAGTTTTTTTTCTTGTTTTGATTTGATTTTGCATGACTCATTTGGTATCCATGTAGTTGTGTTGACATGACCGAAATTTTATTTTCGATTCTGAAATGTAACGTGATGCCATGAAAACGGTTTTTTAAGTCTAATAAGCTCATTTGTTATTTTTTTCAAAATAATTTATATAAATTTTTGCATTTGCAGATACTTCCAGGGCATGCCAGAGGCTGTTACGGAAACAGAACAACAAGGTGGTTGCGCTTGCTGATCGATATTAGTACTGATGTCAAATTCATCATTACCATTACCGAGTATTCTTCTCTAGTGATTCTTTTTGTTTTCAGGCTGTTATTTAAAAGCCACTCTTCTGCACGGCGTTGTATGCCACGTTTTGAGGGTTTAGTCAATCTTTGCTTCCGTTTTCATATGGACACATTTAAAGCCTTTGTTCATTCCACCTGAATACTTGTTTTTGTAATCTTTTTGCTTTGACACAGGCATTTGAGTTTTGTGACTTTTAAGAGTTAAGAGTGCATGGTAAACATTATAGATTAGTTTATAGTTTATTTGAGGTAGCTTATAAGAATTTGGTATATAAATAAACTTGATTTGGTAGGACGAGTTTTTTTAAAAAGCCCGAGCTTATCTGGGCAAGACATGGCATTTCTCTTGCCTCTATTGTCTCGCAAAGCTCATCGCGGTATGGGCACAGGTAGTTGTCCCTTGTTCACATAGTAAGATACGACACAAAGTGTGTCGGAAGCTGGACATGAAAAATTATGAATTAAAACATTTAGTTACGTTTGGATTTATTTTGAATTTGCCATGTCTCAAAATCTCGCGATCTTATAATTACATACTACCTTTTATTCTTTTTAAATGTTATTTTGGCATTATCAACTATTAACAAAAAAATGCCGTTTTGGATATTTTGTACATATTTTCTCATTATTACCTTCATCTAGCTAATAAATATACTACGTCTTTTCATTACTTTTTTTTTTCTTTTTTCGAAACGATAGATTTCATAGCTCAAAGATAAACAATCCGGGTTGGAAACCCATACAATATTCCAAAAGGAAACCGGAGTGGCACACTAAGGTGCACTAAAGCCTACAAAGAAAAGTATAAAAATCTTCTCCCGGCATTGACTAGCAAAGGGGTCCAAGGAGTAGAATCGTTATGCCTTGCTGCCGAAGTGACAGACTTAAAGAAAACAAAAGCAACAACCACTGCCTTAAATGACCTAGTTGAAGCATCTCACAAAGTCCCAAAATAGAAAGACAAAGGAACAAAGACTGAAAACAAAAGAACAAAAAAACAAAAACCAAACAAGAACTAAATACTGCTAAAAAAGACAGAACAACTAGAGCATCAAGAGAAACCAACAGCAAAATCCAAGGACAACAGCAAGGCAGCTGAGCAAAGTCCAAAACAACCAAGAAACAACAACCACCAGCAGCAATATCTACATCCAAGGAGAACAGCCAGACAACAGAGAAAAATCCAAACAGTCAAGAAGCAACAAACACCTCAGAAAAAAAGGAAAGCCAGAGAATCACCAATTAGAGCCTCCAACAACCAACAATGAAAACCAGCAGACAACAACATCCTCCAAGAGAACTGAGCAGAAGAATATCAACTAGTGGGAGAGGAGAGAGAGGCAGACAATTCATTCCAGTTACTAAGAGCAGATTGCACAATAAAAACTTCAGACTTTTTAGTATTATGAAAAATCCAGAGGTTCCTTGCTTTCCAGATTTCCCACAAAATATACACAGAGAGTTGGAGCCTGTCATTAGATGAGGAGGTATGATTAAGGGAGCAGATTTGAGTCCACCAAGCTTTGAAAGAAGAAGAATCCAGAGATTGTCCATCCCAGCACAAGGGAGACAATTTCCAAACTTTAGAAGAGATGGGGCAATTCAGAAGGAGATGTTCAACTGTTTCCACATTTTCACCACAACTTTCACAATTAGGGTCAGTGCCATTTTCCTTCTCCAGAGATTACCTGCTACTGTAGGGTGTTAGTAATACATTTTCAAAGAACTTGTTTTAATTTTCGTTGATTTTTGAGTGACCAACTTCTCCCTCTCATTCCAGCAATAGCCTTTTGGTTATTGCTACTCTCAGCAATGTCCAGAGCAGTCCATTTCTTTTTCATTAAGCTTGAGTAAACAGAAGAGACTGAGAAGGGTTTTGCTTGCTCCAACCCAAATCAGTTTATCCCCTCCATTAGGATCAAGATCCTTAATTTTGAGAATAACTGCAGTTTCCACAGAAGAAAAGGTAGAATGGAGATTGTCAATATTCCAATTCCTTCCAGTCTCATCAATGAGTTCACTAACCCAGGTTAGGCTGCTCTGAGATTGTCTACTGGTGATCTTGGGAATAGAGGGGATCCATGGTTGATTCCAGATGTTAATTCTCCTACCACGGCTGATTGCAAATCTTAACCCACCATGTTGAGGGTTCTTAATAAGAGAGTCTCTCACCTCAAGCCAGCTATTCCATAGCCATGAGTTGTTTTGTTTCTTGGTGGTAGTGAAGAAGCTGTCTCTGTGGGAGTATCTTACCTTTAGGACTTTGCTGACAAGAAGATTGGGCTTTGATAAGATCCTCCAGATTTGCTTGGTGATTAGAGCTCTGTTCATGATATGAATGTCTTGGAAGCCCAAGCCCCCTTGTTCCTTAGGTAAGATGATGATACTCCAAGATTTATTGTGAATGCTTTTCTTATGCTCTCCATTACTCCACCAGAACTCTGCTACAACTTTGTCAATGTTAACTTTAGTGGTTTTAGGAAGAAGGAAGCAGGTTACTGTGTAGATGGGCAGGGCATTCAACACAGAGTTGATAAGAACTTCTTTACCTGCAGTGGACAAAAACTTGGTTTTCCAGTTCAATATTCTGTTTTTGATTGATTTTTCCACATATGCAAAAGTATCAATCTTGAATTTATCCAAACCCATAGGCAGCCCTAGGTACTTAGAAGAAGAATGGACTGAGATGCCATTGAGAGTGTTGCAGATTTGATCCTGAATGAGAGGAGGAGTGTTTTTACTGAAGAAAATAGAGGATTTAGAAAGGTTAACAAGCTGGTCAGTGAAAAGATGGTATTTGTTAAGAATATCCAACAAAAGAAGAGCTTGATCAATAGAGGCTTGAGAGAAAAGCAAGGTGTCATCTGCAAAAAGGATATGTGTAAGGTTAGGGCCATTCTTGCTGATTTTTAGCCCTTTCCATTTCTCATTAGAAACTTGCTCTTTGATCAAGCTAGAAAAAATTTCTAGATCAAAACAATTATATAGGGGCACAGTGGGTCCCTCGTCTAATACCCCTGCTAGCTTTAACAAAACCTTTAGAAGCCCCATTAATATTAAAGGGAAAGCAAGTAGAACATATGCGTGACATAATCCAATTAATGAAAGAGGAATAAAAACCCAATTTATAGAGAATTTGGCTAATACAAGGCCATTCTACCCTATCAAAAGCTTTAGACATGTCTAACTTGGTAGCCATGTAAAAAGAGTTGTCAGATCTATGCCTATTAAGAAAATTTAAAGATTCATGGGCAATAATAACATTATCAAGAATTTGCCTTTCTGGAATGAATGTTGATTGGCTGTCAGTAATGCAAAGGGGCATCCATCTTTTAAGCCTATTAGTTAGGATTTTAGAGATAGTCTTATATAAAACACTAAGGCTGATAGGCCTATATGAGAAACAAAAGAAGGATTTTGGATTTTAGGAATAAGGGTAATAAGAGTATGATTCTGCTAGACTTAAAAAAGCTAGACACAGATGCACAAAAATCAAGTTTAATAATGTCCCAAAAATTCTGGAAGAAAGAGGAAGTCATACCATCAAGACCAGGACTTTGTTGCTATCAATGCTGAAGAGAGATTTTATAATTTCAGTCTCATCCACCAGGGCTAATATCTCAGTGTTCATGTCTGTAGTAATGTCTGGGTGGATGTTATTCAGCAGATTGTTGCTACCAGAAGATCCTTCTGAGGAAAACAGATGGGAGTAAAAATCTTTAATGCAGCCAGTGATCTCCTCTGGGGTGGAGCACGGTGTACCATCTTCTTTGAGGATCTTGGTGATATTGTTAATCCTTCTTCTTTGGCAGTGTGGGCATGGAAGTACTTGGAGTTTTTGTCTCCTTGTTGAAGCCAAGTGATTCTGGGCTTCTGTCTCCAAACCTGTTCTTCTTGGAGATTTTCCATATTCAGCTCTCTTTTGCATTCTCCCTACAAGTTCCAGTCTCTGTTATCAGCAAGGGTTCTTTGTTGCTCCAAATTTTATGAAGATTGTGGATCTTCTTCTTCCTTTCAGAGTTGAAATCTTTGCTCCATTTCAGAATTTTCACTCTAGTGCTCTTGATATTTGCTTGGAGGTTAAACATAGAAGTACCATCTGATGAAGATGACCAAGTTGTAGCAACAACATCATGTATACCAGGTCTGGAGAGCCACCTTTTGTAAAAAAGAAATCTCTTTTTGGGGAAGTTCTGAATAGGTTGAGCTTTCAAAAGGAAAAGACTGTGGTCTGATGATGATCTGAAGATGTTGTGCACTTGGGTTGAGGCATAAAAGGCTGAACAGTCCATGGAAGCAAATACCTTGTCCAATCTTTCTTCCACAAAGTTCTCCTTTGATCTACAATTCTCCCAGGTGAAGGGGTGCCCCATAAGTCCTAGGTCTTGACCACCTAGATTATGAATGAATTCATTAAAGCTCCTGAAGTATGAATCAGCTCTAGAGTTACCTTCCTTCTTGTCCTCAACACATGAAATCTCGTTCTAATCCCCCTATAAACCAATAGTTGCCCAAATTATGCTTTTCTTGAAAGATGAACTCTCTCTGCTCAACTCTAGTGGCCTGATCTGTGCTGGCATAAATGAAGATGCCCCAGCAGGAGGATTGCAAAATAAGATCCCAGAAATTAACTTGGAAACAAAAAGAGTTCTTGTGGTTCTAAATAATTTTAATGGAAGAGTGCCAAAAAAAGAGAAGACCTCCACTCTTGCCATTGGGTTCAAAAGAAGACCAATTATCACCTACTTCAATATTTCTACAAACAGTTTTGACAAAGCAATTTTTTTTTTTTTTTTTTTCCTGAAAGGAAGGTTAAAATTGGGGTGTGGAGCCTCAGACACTCCTTAAGTTGGGAGGGGCCACCCAACCCTCTACAGTTCCAGAACATGGTGCTCATTGATGGGGGTGGGGCCATTCATGAATGGCCTCTCTCCCCACTACCAGTGAAAGTTTTTGTTTTTTGGGGCAATTAGTGTTGGGAAAAATACACTGAAATTTCCATGAAGTCAGATCTATAAAAGTGAAATAAAAAAGAATAATTGGACACACCAAATTGATAATGGAGTTCGGCCAATAATGCCTACGTCTCCGGACTACTGCAGATATTTTATTAGGAGAAAAGAAAACACTCGTGTTTACAAAACACTCGTAAACTCACTCACAACTCACAACACAAATACACAGAGAAGCTAAAATTTTTTGCTTCTTGTTCACTCTATTTTTCTCTCTTTCTCTCTTGTGTTGATGTATTTGGTTGTGTCATTTGCAATCAGAATCCGTCTCTATTTATAGAGTGGGATTGCACATTTTTTTCAACATCCGTGTACTTCAATTTTTCAACAAATGTTGCTGCTGCAATTTTTTATTTCTTTTTCTTCTTGCTGTTTGTCAAAAGGAGTGGACACAATTTTTTTTTTTATTATCTTTGATACTTGTCAGGTGAAATGGGCGGCACCCATTTAATGACTCAGCAATCTCCCACTTGAGGACTGATTTTAATCTGTCCTCACACCTTAAATAACTGCAGTAGTTTTCTCCGGTCTGTGACTCTAGCAGGCCAACTGAAGTTGAGCACAACTTCAGTTTGTCAATAGTCACCACCTTCGTTAGCATATCTGTTGGGTTCTTGCTTTCTACAATCTTCTTCAAAGTCAACACTTCATCCTCAAGATGAGATCTGATGAAATGATATCGTATGTCAATGTGTTTAGTTCTTGAGTGAAACACTGAGTTCTTTGCCAGATGTATTGCACTCTGACTGTCACTGTGCAAGACACTCTGCTTTTGAGTGAAACCCAACTCTGCTAACAGTCCTTGAAGCCATATCAATTCTTTACTGGCTTCTGTCACTGCTACATACTCAGCCTCTGTAGTGGATAGAGCAACAATCTTTTGTATCCGCGACATCCAACTAACAACTGTAGCCCCCACAGTGAAAACATAACCGGTGGTGCTTCTTCGGCGATCAACTTCACCTCCGAAGTCTGCATCTACATAGCCCTGTAACTTTAGATCTCATTTTCTAAAATAAAGACACTTTTCTGTTGTGCCCCGTAGTTATCTTAATATCCATTTGACTGCTTCCCAGTGAGCTTTTCCTGGTTTTGACATAAACCTGCTCACAACTCCCACTGCATGGCCAATGTCTGGCCTCGTACAGACCATCACGTACATCAAACTTCCAATGGCTGAAGCATAAAGAATCTTAGCCATGAACTCTTCTTCTACCTTTGTTTGTGGAGACTAATTCTTGGATAGACGAAAATGGTTGGCCAAAGGTGTACTGATTGGTTTGGCCTTGTCCATGTTAAATCTCTGCAAAACACGGTTGATGTACTCTGTCTGAGATAACTGCAAAACTTCTTTTTGCTTATCTCTCGTGATTTGCATTCCAAGAATCTTCTTTGTTGGGCCTAAGTCCTTCATGTCAAATTCTTTTGACAACTGCATCTTTAATTTTCTAATGTCTTTCATATTTGATCCTGCTACTAACATGTCATCGACATAAAGTAGCAATATGATATAGCTGGACTCATATTTCTTTAAGAAACAACAGTGATCAGCATTGCACTTCTGGAAACCTTCATTGTGCATAAAGCTCTCAAACTTCATATACCATTGTCTTGGAGCTTGTTTCAGGCCGTACAAGCTCTTATTCAATTTGCACGCCATATCCATCTTTCCTTCTGAAAAACCTTCAGGCTAGTGCATGTAGATCTCCTCGTCTAGTTCTCCGTGAAGAAATGCAGTCTTCACGTCTAACTGCTCTAGATAGAGCTCTTCACTAGCCACAATACTTAACACAGTCCTGATAGTATTAAGCTTTACAACTGGAGCAAAGATTTCAGTATAGTCAACTCCTTCTTTCTGCTGAAATCCTTTGACAACCAGTCGGGCTTTGTAATCTCCTGGAACCATCGTGGTCTTTCTTCACCCGATACACCCATTTGTTGTGAAGTGCTTTCTTTCCCATGGGTAACTTGACTAGTTCCCATGTCTGATTTGACATCAAAGACTTCATCTCGTTCTTCATGGCAAGCTCCCACTTGCTGGCATCCGGGGTTTGACAAGCCTCCTTATAATCTTCAGGTTCTCCTCTATTTGTCAACAACATGTAGTCCATGTATCTCTTACTAGGCACATGGGGCCGAGAGTACCTTCTCAATACAGGAGTTGGAGTAGAAGATTCTGATTGCACTTCACTTTCTTCATTTGATTCCTCTGACTGAGGACTCCTCATTATAGGACTGTCTGGGATATCTTCCACCTCTGCATAAACTGGCCCACTCGCTTCTGAGTTGCTGGCACTTCTGTTATGCCGGTCCTTGTACATCACTTTTTCATTAAAGATGACATCTCTGCTGCGAATCATCTTTTTGTTTTCATCGTCCCATAAGCGGTAGCCGAACTCATCTTCACCATAACCAAGAAAAGTACATTTCTTTGATTTTGGATCAAGTTTGTTTCTACCTTGATCACTGATGTGCACATATGATACACACTCGAAAACTCTAAGATGTGAGAGTTTTACTTCTTTTCCACTCCAGACCTCTTCTGGTAACTTGTGATCCAATGGTACCGATGGACTTCGGTTGATAAAGTAAGTTGTTGTGTTGACTGCTTCTGCCCAGAACTGCTTTGGTAGGCCTGACTCCACACACAAGCTTCTGGCTCTTTCAGTCAACGTTCGATTCATACGCTCAGCTACACCATTGTGTTGAGGCGTACCAGACACAGTTCTCTCCATTTTGATCTCGTGCTCATAGCAAAACTTCTTGAATTTTGTGGTTACGTATTCACCACAATTGTCGAATCTGAGCTTCTTGATCTTCAAGCCTGTCTCATTCTCCACCATAGCTTTCCAAATCTTGAAAGCTTCAAATACTTCTGACTTGTGTTTCAGAAAGTAAACCCATACTTTTCTGGAGTAATCATCGATAAAAGTCAAGAAGTACTTCTTCCCACCAACAGATGGGACAGTCGTTGGACCCCAAACATCGGAGTGGATGAGCTCAAGCTTCTCATTCTTTGGGATTCTTCTACTTGTCTGAAAGCCGACTCTCTTCTGCTTTCCAAGTATACAGCCTTCACACATGTCAATTTCTATTGACTGGAGGCCTAGTAATTCCTTTTGAGTGAATGATCTTCATCCCTATTTCACTCATATGCCCAAGTATTTGGTGCCATAGATTGGGACTTTTATTTGTTGCAACTGCAATCAGATGACATGCTCCTTTGGTCTTGTAAAGAGTACCACTCTTTTTGCCTCGAGCAGTTGTCATCGCACCCTTTGAAATCTTCCAATCATCACCATGGAAAATTGTCGTGTAGCCTTCACTGGCTAGCTGGCCCACAGATATCAAATTCTTCGTCAGGTCGGGAATATGTCTGACATTTTTCAATTCCAAACAGACCCGTTAAACATGATTTTTACTGCACTTTTGCCGACAACCTCACATGATTGCTCATTACCAAGGTAAACTTTACCAAGATTTTCATGAACATAATTCTTGAATAGTTCCTTCTGTGAGGTAGTATGAAAGGATGCTCCAGAGTCTAACACCCAAGACTCTTCTCTGTTCTCCAAAGAACATATCGGCGAATCTCCTCCAGAGGTTGAAGCAATATTTGCCTCTTCTTTTGTCTCCTGACCCTTTGGTGCACTCTTGCACTGATGCCCGGTCTTCCCACAATTCCAGCACTCGATCGATTTTGATTTTTGGGAATACAATGATTTCTGGACCTGGATCTTCTTCACTTTGATTTAATATATCTACTTTCTTTGGTTGAACTTCTTCCTCTCGACTCTGTATGCAATACAGAAGAGGTTGATGGTTCACCCGACTCCCTCCGTCAGATCTCTTCACTGAGAACCAAATTTTGGACATCATCAAATCTCAATTTATTGCTTCCCGATGAGCTACTCACAGCTGTGACCGTAGCATTCCAAATTTTTGGGAGGGAAGACAAAAGTAATAAAGGTCGTACTTCATCCTCGAACTCAATCTCAACTGAACTCAACTGGGTTGAAACAGTGTTGAGCTCATTGAGATGATGTGCCACCGGAGCACCTTCGATCATCCGCAGGTTGAACAATCGCCTCATCAAATGAACTTTATTTGAGGCTGATGGTTTCTCCTACATGTTGGAAAGAGCCTTCATGAGGCCTGCTGTCGTCTTTTGTTGCAATGTTAAAAGCAACATTACGGGATAACGTCAGCCAAATGGCTCCAAGGGCTTGTCTGTCGAGGAGACTCCATTCTTCCTCATTCATGTCCTCTGGCTTCTTTCCTGTGAGTGGTTGATACATATTCTTTTGGTACATATAATCCTCAATCTGCATCTTCCAAAAGCCAAAGTCCGCACCATCGAACTTTTCAATTTTCATTTTTCCTTCGTCTGCAGCCATCACTTCGTCTTTGATCTGACTTCTCTGCCGGATCGTTTCTGTAAATTTTGTGAACTATCGTGTTTCAGAATATGTCGGTAGTTAAATTTGTAGCGCCGAAAAATTTGACACTATTCACGTTTTTCACTATGTACGGATTAATAACCCTCACAAAAAAATAGTGAATTAACAATCTGGCTCTGATACCAGTTGTTGGGAAAAATACGCTGAAATTTCCATGAAGTCGGATCTATAAAAGTAAAATAAAAAAGAAAAACTGGACAAACTAAATTGATAACGGAGTTCGGCCAATAATACCTACGTCTCCGGACTACTTGAGATATTTTATTAGGAGAAAAGAAAACACTCTTGTTTACAAAACACTCGTAAACTCACTCACAACTCACAACACAAATACACACAGAAGCTAAACTTTTCTGCTTCTTGTTCACTCTATTTTTCTCTATTTCTCTTGTGCTGATGTATTTGGTTGTGTCATTTGCAATCAGAATCCATCTCTATTTATAGAGTGGGATTGCACAAATTTTTCAACATCCGTGTACTTCAATTTTTCAAAAAATGTTGCTGCTGCAATTTTTTATTTCTTTTTCTTCTTGCTGTTTGTCAAAAGGAGTGGGCACAATTTTTTTTTATTAACTTTGCTACTTGTCAGATGAAATAGGCGGCACCCCTTTAATGATTCAACAATTAGAAAGGGTGATAAAAGGATCAGAATGGCAGGGGGGAATCAAATAAGGAGAGGAGCATATAGATAGCTGCCTTTTACCTCTAGTGACAATGGGGGAGGGAGATAGGATGGAAGGAGAGGAGGACAGGATGGAGGGGGAGTTTAGAGTGGTTTTAGAGTTAGGTTTTCTTCTCCATTTTTTGGTTTTGGAAGGGGCGAGAGGGGGGAAGGGGAGGGGAGAGGGGGGCGAGAGGGTTAGGGGCAATTCAGAGGATAAAGAGGTGGATTGGGAGGGTTATCTAAGGGAAATAGGTTTCAACAACCATGAGTTGATCAGATTGCAAATTGAGTGGAGGGGAAGGGGCCATAGAGGTGGAAGTGGGAATGACAGAAAGGGAGGGAGAAGGTTGAGGAGGTGGGGGTTTAAGAGGGGGTTGATCATCTGATTCCGAGATAAGGGATGAGGTTTTATCAGTAGGGGAAGGTTTAGAAGGGGAACTGGAGCTAGGTTTGAGGGATTCAGAGTTAATATTATTAGGGGAATAATGATGTAGGTGAGGGTAATCTTGGGCTCTAAGACATTCTCCAAATAAGCCTTTTTTCGCTGTACCATTCTTGATCTCAGATGACCTCAATTCACAATTTCTGTCTAGGTGGTCTAGGAAGCCACAATAAAAACAAAGACTGACTAGCTTTTCATATTTAAAGTCTACCAGAATTTTTCTGTTCTGCAGCATTCGGGATGCACACCTCATTAATGGCTGATCCAGATCAATGGTGACAAGCAATCTAATGCATTTACATGCTAGCTTGCCACTCTGAGGGATAGAGACATTTTTCACCTGATTGAAGACACTGCCAACTTTAGCCCCAACTTCTGTAGAACACCAATCAAGGGAAAGGTTCCACACTTGAACCCACATGTCAAGTTCTTTAAAGATTGGATGATTAACATGAAGACCCACCTGCCAGTCTTTAAGAATCAGAAACTGGTTTTCAAAAGTCCATCCAGTGCCATTGCTCACTTTAACTTTGTCTTCAATATTATCAAACATAAATGGAAAGTAATTATCACTGATATCTCGAATAGTGACTAGAGCCTTGAGTTGCC
Source organism: Striga hermonthica (assembly GCA_902706635.1). Lineage (NCBI taxonomy): Eukaryota > Viridiplantae > Streptophyta > Magnoliopsida > Lamiales > Orobanchaceae > Striga > Striga hermonthica. The sequence goes on along the minus strand of CACSLK010028053.1, from coordinate 8,995,917 downwards.
AGATTATCCCAATTGCCCTTCTTAGACCTGGAAGTTGAGCTTTTTTCTGACCATGGATTTTCCCAAATAGACAACGCTTACATTCTTCTGCACTATTATGGGTGTCTGATAAGTCGATGGGAATAAGATTAGCTTCTCTCGATGATAATTGAAAAGATGTCAGCTTGTGGAAAACTCTTCTTCCATGACTCTTCAGCTGAGATATTAGCCTTAATGAATCTGAGAGAAATTGCAAATCCTCCACAGCTTGAAGTGGAAACCCTAGAAACAAAGAAGAAAAATTGGGTAAGGGCAGATAAGAGACTGGAGAGAGAAGCGAAAATAGAGAAAAACAATCATATAGAGAAGGACTCTCTAATGGAAAACGGCCAACAATAGCGGAAATTCGTCAACTCCGACGCGACGGGTTATCAGGGCTCCCATTGTGAGAGGAATCTCAATTGTATGTTTATTCACCCGTCTTTTCATATTCACTATTCATATTTTCACAAAACATTCATCTCTATCCTTATTAATGAGGGTTATTTTTGGCAAAAAAATATTCTTAATAACTGTGACTTCTCAAAACGACACTTATTATGAATAGGAGAGAGTATTCACTATGGTATGCTAATTTTTTGCTTCATTTAATTGATTGATATATTATGTGGCATTCGTCATAGAGTGACATAGGGACTTATGACCGTATTCAAAATCAAACAAAATAGAAACCTCGATAAAAATGATTGTGAAACACGAATGTTTTTCCCCAATTTTTCCTCGCGTTCCCTAGCCGATTATCTCATCTTCATCGGAGTGCCTCCCCTCCAGCAGCCTTGTCCTTCTCACCCCCGCGAGCTTCCGGCTCGCCCTAGGTTCCGCAGAGCGGCAGTGGTGGTCCCGTGCTTCACCATTCCACAGTGCTCCTGCTCAGCTATGAGCGCCATGGTGAGCGAGGAAAGGCGGAATTCATCGGCGACCGTGTTTCGACGGTAGCCGCAAACACCCTCGCAGTTTTCTGTGGCGATGGCCTCGCCTTGGTTCCCTCTGTTCCGGTCGTCCCTAGTGTTGAGACGGTGCAGTCCTCCAGCGGTGGCTATGTGGTTGCGTGGCAGCTTCGGCGTATGCGTGGGGGGGAGGGGGGGTGGGGGACTTGGGTGGGTTTACGAAGATCTGTGGGTTGTCGATTTTGCGGTCTGGGTCTTGTTGGGATGTATCATCATCCACGTGGCTTCTGCTTGATTTTCGTGTTTGTATGTTTGCTTGGTTGAGTTGGTGTTGGGATTTCTCGACTGGCGGGGAGGGCGTCAGTCTTAATTTAGTTTTAGTTTGTTTTTGTTAGTTTCGTGTTTTTGTATTTTTATCGTGCTTTTAGTTTTTGTGTTGTGTGTATTTTCTCTCCTCTAGGGGAGTGTGTTTCTCCCGTAGGGAAGCGCGTTTTCTCCCGTTAGGGAGTTTCTTCTCCTTTTGTGGAGTTAGCTTTTTTTGTTGTTCGTGCGTGAATTTGTTCTTGCTTTTAGGCGATCCTCTGGATCTCTCTCACTAGATTCGACTTTAGAGCAATTTGTTTCTGACTTTGAGATATTTCTAGATGTATGCTTGTGGTTGTTTAATGAAAATTCTATAGTTAGAAAAAAAAA
>CACSLK010028053.1:8949005-8972348 GCA_902706635.1 Striga hermonthica | reverse complement strand
TATATATATATATATATATATAGGGTCATGCTCCGGTGAAAAAGGGTCTTAGTGAAACAAATGAAAATAAATTTCAGCCATAGAATTAAATGATCCAACAGCTTAAGAAAAGTCAAACTTATACCTTTATTAAGGGTATTATTATGGTATTTTTTTCACACCACATTAAAAAAGGTGGGACCCACTCCACATGTATTTAAAATGAACTGTTAGAATATCTTACGCAATGCGATACGCTATTTACGCTATGCAATATCAAGACCAAAACGCGACGCGATGCGCTATGTGCGTTTTAAAACACTACAGCGAACACACACATTGCCGCTGGCGGTCACACACACGCAGCACAACCTCCGCGCCTTAACCGTTGTCACACCTCCACCGCGTCCTAACCGCCGTCGAACATAACATGAAAATCTCATCCCGTTCCTTCGCTGTCGCCGCGTCTTCGTCGACCGTCACCATTTATCTCCGACGACCTTCCATTAGCGGCCAACCGTCGTGTCTTCTCAACATACACCCTCCCTCGCCGACCTCATACTCATCTTCGGCGACCTCCACCGTTTGTTTGGAAGAGCTGCAAAAAGGAAAGATTTGAACGAGGCTCTCGCCGGATGGTCCGCCTCCACCAAAACCTCGCGTGCTCGCCGGCAACGGGAGTGATTGTGGCAATACAGGAGGAGGCTGAATTATGAGGCTGACCGACGAGAGTTTAAGGGTTTTAGATTTTGGGGTTCTATTTTGAGAATTAGATTATGTTTAGGGACTTAGTTATAAATTTAATAATTTTGTTTGAATTTCAATTTAACTCATGAGTCAAATTTATAATTTAAAAAAAGTGTACTATTTTTATATATTTAAATACGTAAAATAATAAAAGAAAAACATCAAATTAAAAATAAAATAAAATATTAAAATATTATTGAACATATTGCTCATTATTGACTGACGAGTTGCACTTGTGTGTCAATAAGGTTCCACATTAGCATACAAGGGAATGCTAATTAAATTAATAATATAAAATATTAAATACAAAAATTATAAAGACTATATATCTTTTATTACACAAATAATTTAATAAATGTACATAATTTTAATTAAAATACACATTATTATTATTATTATTATTATTTTTTTAAATTGAAATGCACGTTATTGTTCGATTTCAATTTAGTTGGACGAAAATTCGGTCCTTTCACACTGCACAATAGCGGCCAAAATCGTGCACATTAATGACTGTCATGTTGCACTTTTGTACTTTTGTGTCTGCGATATTGCACTTTAACGTATGTATCGACCAAAATGAACCGAAATATATTTTTTATACAGTTTCGGTGTTCATTTTTTACTTTTAAAATACTAGCTGTTTCGATCCGATTTCGGCTTTTTTGTTTTTAACAATCGACCGACCAAACTATATAAAACATTATACTCTTTTTATATATGATATTGTAACTTTTCAAACAAACAAATGAAAAATATTTAATAAAATATCAAAATACTAAATATATTTTTTTATATTATAAATTAAAAATTATTTCATTTATTTAAATTAATTTTGTTACTCGAACTAATAAAACGATTATTTCGGTCATATTTTAATTTGTTTGGACAAGTAATTAAAAAAAAGCATGCACTGCGAGTGAACATTACTGTACTAGATTAATTTTGTTACTCGAACTATTAAAACGTTAAGTCTAGTCAGGGGCAGGTGGTGGCGGTCGACCGAATCTGAAAGATGAGTACCCTAGCTGGTCCATCCGAATGAGCGTCCAAAGCCGGAGGGGAATGTCCTCAGGAAGGAGGGTGCGTCTCTGGGGTATAGATGCCCCCGTGCTAGCAAGGAAATCAGCGGGCCTATTTCCCTCCCGGAATATGTGTGAGACCTGGTAATGGATCGAGCGGAGGGTGTCTCTGATGCTCATAAGAGGATGTTGGATCTGCCCTGACCTCTGGTGGCAAGATGTCAAAAGTGTGACGACAGCTGCAACATCCATCTCTATCCAGATATGGGAGGAGATCGAGGCGGCAATCTCAAGACCAATCTGGAAATCGAGGCGCCAATCTTAATGTGAGTGTTATGCACACATCTATGTACATTATTATGTACCTATAGCATTTCCAAAACATAGTATTATATATTTTTTAATATATTAATTACAATAATAACAATTACCAAATCACTTCCACTAGTTAGCTCTGAACGCTGGCGGTCAATAACAACTATTAGAATAATAGTTATATTTCTATCAGTTACATAATCAGCCCAAGCCTCTATTGTAATATATTATATGTTTGTATAATTGCAAATATGTCCCTACATTTTATCAATTTCTTAATAACACATCCCATAAATCTAACCCTCCACCATCTGTTGCCATATCCACCACATCACAGAGCTGTCTGCCGCCGACGTGGCCTAGTGACGTACGATGTCCACGTTCACTGGCAAAAAGAAAAAGCGACGGTTAATTCCGCCTCCTTGAAGAGGCAGACGACTGGTGCTTCACCGGTGGCGGCAGAAGCATGATGTAGACGACAAGGGCTGGCGGACGACGGTTGAGACCTTGACCGGCTGGCGTGAAGATTGGGCAGAGCCGAAGACAGCCGTCATGGTGGCTCAACATTTTTTCAACGAACGGTTGTAGATCTGGATATGGAATCTCCAACGGATGAAGATTGGGCGGAGACCGACGACAACCGTCTTAGTGGCACAACCTTCTTCCGGCGGGCAGTAGAAGCTCCATACATGGAATCTTCGACGGATGCGCCGGCAAATAACCTTCTTCCGGTGGACAGTCGAAGTTTTAAACGTGGAATCTCCAGCGGAGGCGCCGACAAAATTGTGGCGGCAGGTGGGGTGGCGGCGATGGGCTGGCGGCGTGTGTGTAATGTGTGTGTTTATGTGAACTGTGTGTTTGTGTGTGCATGAGGGGTGGCGTCGACAGTTTGGTATGTGTGTATACTGTGTGTTTATGTGTGTTTAGATGTAGTGTGTGAAAGAGAGATAATGGTAGGGATGTTAGTGGTGGGCCCATATGGGTTAATAGTAATGTCTTTTTTAGCCTTAATTAATGGTCAAATGTGTACATTTGACCACCTAATGTACACTTATCTACGAAATTGTCATCACATGTTTGACTACCATATTTAATATTTGACTTCATCATGACCATTAATATGTTGAATCCAATGGTACAGATTCATTCTTATTTCTTTCACTATCTAGCATTCTCATATGATCACTTCTCTCTCTCTTTATGTATATATATATATATATATATGGTCATGCTCGAGTGAGAATAGTGCTTAGTGAAAGAATTAAGATCAATTATTACACTCGTTAAGGGTATTGTGATAATATTGCAATCATCCACCTCAGTGGGACCCACCCCACAATCAATAACCTGCCATCCGTTTCTCTCTCTCACAGCCTGTCGCATACACCCTCTCTCTCTCTCTCTCTCACACACACACACACACACAAATTTGAGACAGACAGACGCACGCACACACTCACACACGGCGGAGCACGACAGCCGACCACCTCACCGGCGCCACCTGTACTTCGTCACCTACATGGCCGTCTGGGCCAGAGATTGTCGGTGACTCTGACCGAAGGAAGACTGTCGTCCGATGCCGCCAGAGTCCACGAATGTGATGGAGAAGCCAACCATTGAGAAAGTTCGTTCAGGAAGTGCACCGTAGCGCAGCCCGTTGCCGCCATCCTCACCGTAACGCCGCCCGTTGTCGGGCCTGCAACTAAGGTGCAGAGGTGTCGACAATCAGAATTTGGCAAATTTATGTCGCCGGAGATAGCGAACTGGACGGCAGAGGTGCACGACCACAAGGATTCGTTTTCTGGCGCCGACGACGGCGAGATGTGATGATGCCGGGAATGGATGTGAAAAGTAGGAGTAAATCTGTAGCTTCAATATGAGAATTGAACAAATGTTAAGGACTTCAATGCAATTTTAAATATTTTAATTATGTTGCATAATCTTTATTTTTATTGAACACTTAATAAATACACAATAATGACAAAATAAAAACACATTATTTCATATGGATATGCATATTGAACATACAAATACTACATAATGCACAATACTGTTTTATGCGATGCACATTGATGTCTATGCGAATGCACAATAATGTATATTTTGCTCAAGGACCCGACTGAAAAAAATAAAAATAAAAATACATATTGTTAGATTATTGAACATTTTCATATGTATTATTGTACATTTAATTTTTCACTAATATAAAAATAACATGTTATATTGTGTGTCGAAAATAAACAATTTATATTTTTTATAGTAAAAATATAAAACATTAAATAACATGTTATATATAATAAATATATATTTTATAGTAAAAATAATTTGATCAATAACAATATATATTGACACACAATAATATATTTATTATAATATTATGATAACATGTTACACAAAATAGAGTATTGAAATATTATGATAATTAATAAACAAATTTTCTTGAGAGTTTTTTTGTTTTTTGTTTTTACCATAATTGGTAGTATAAAAGCTGTAGACACTCCCCAAAACCAGTTGCACTATCGTGTGCCTTGACACACATTGCTAGGTGTGCCAGGCCAGATTTGCACGCGCCAGCCAAGTAAAAAAAAGTGTTGAAAAGCTTTTTATTTAACGTGAAACCACGCGCCAGCACTGTCAATCACACCTTTTAACATTTATTTTTTTTCCAATTTTGCCGGAATCGTGCCTCGATTTTCCAACCGTCTTCTCCCCAACTGCAACTCCTCTTCATTCTCACCATTGTTTTATCTTAATTTTCTATGTTTCACGAGCAAAAGTTCCCGGAGAAGACAATTTTAACTGAAAAACGCTCAGTTTCCGACGATCCTTACTTCACAGGTAAGATTTTTTGCTTTTCATGTCGATTAAATTTCAGTTTCATAGATTTTAAATGTTAAACTTAGAAATGAAAACCCTGCTTCATGGCAGATGAAAAACGAGACATTGCAGAAAATGCTGATATGTATTTTGTGCCTTAGGTTGAAACCATTCCGATTAGAGATTCAATTCACTTTCCAAAACTCTATTTTCAATTTCAAATTCCTGTGCCTAGGGTTTAAAGTAGTCATTGCAGAAGATTGTATAATGTGTTTTGCCACACAGGATAAAATTAAAGCCCGTAGGAAAAATAGTTCGAAACAACGGCTAAAAAATGTTGGTGAACGGTATGTCTGCCTTGTTCATCTTCATTCGTATATTGGTTCATTTGAACATGTTCAATTTGCTTTTAAACATATTCATTTGTTTATTAAACATGTTTATTTCTTTGTTATACATGTTCAAAGAAAATCTTATATAGAATGTAGACATGATCATTTTGTAATTGAACATGTTCATTATACAATAGAACACGTTTATTAAATACTGAAACATGTTCATATCATACTGTAACATGTTCATAATATTATTTTTATAGAAAAAGTTCATTTTGTTTTTAAACATGTTCATTTTGTATATTAACATGTTCATGTTATATATAAACATGTTAATTTATTTATTAAACATGTTCACATTATACTGAAATATTGTCATATTAAATGGGTGCTTAGTCTTTTTGTTTTGTAAAAGTTCAGAGCACATATCATATAGACATGTTCATTATACAATTAAACATGTTCATTACATACTAAAACATGTTCATATCATACTGTAACATGTTCATTTTATATGTAAACATGTTCATTATACAATTTAACATGTTTATATTATACTGTAACATGCTCATGATATTATTTTTGTAGAAAAGGGAAACTGATACTCTGAGTGAGCAAACTGAAAGAAAGAAGCCAAAATTAACCCCTGAAATAAAAGAAGAATGTGGATTCTTAAATAGAGTTTCCCCTCAAGGGTTGTGCAAATTTTTCAAAGACTTGGATGACCGACAGAAAGAAGATGTAAAGAGTATAGGTTTTGGTCATCTTCTCTACATGAAGATTATACAAATTGCGCAACCAAATCTTTGTTATTTCTTGGTCACAAAGTACAGGTAATTTGTGAAATTTGATTTTCATTAGAATGTACAACATGTTATTTTCATTCTACAACATGTTCATTTTCTTATTAAACATGTACATCACATTATATCACATGTTATCACAGGTATGCCAGTAACACTCTCATTCTCCGCGGTAATAGAGAGATGAATATTACCGCCGAAGATGTTGAGGCTGTTCTGGGCCTACCGAGAGGACCAAAAGAGGTCATTGAGGGAGATTGGTATGACAAAGCTGAACAATATAATAATATGCTTGGGGATTTGAGGGAGACCTTTGGTTTTAAGCGTACGGCTGGAGCTCCAACAGCCAAAAAGCTGGTGCAATATTTAACTGGAAAGGACGTTGAGGGAGGAGGACAGAGAGTCTATGGAGATGACTTTAAAAGAATTTTTGTGATAGCTGTGGTGTCCCTATTTCTCTAAAGAAATAGGTGCCAATAATGCAAGTTAAGATTGCTCAAATCGTTGCGAAAATCATCTGACATCATTAATTACAGTTCATGCCACTATGTGTTACAAGCTATTTATGAATCGGTCAAGATGTGGCATGAAAGTGGTGGAGAGGCCAATTTTAATGGTCCACTCACTTTCTTGGTGGTATGCTATCTGGATAAGGTCCAATTTATGAACAAGACTTATGTGCCCCGGAAATTCCTTACTATTGCTTATTGGACAAAACAAGCAATTTTCAAGAGAGTTTGGGAAGAGCAGAGTGGTCAGGGTTTTGGGATGGGTTTAATACTTGATCCCATCAAACCACCAGGAGATGGAGCGCATCAAGCAACCACATTAGCTGATGAACATGTGGTCGGGGTAAATTTTGTTCATAAGTTTCTACAACATGTACATCTTATCATACAACATGTTCACAAAATAATATAACATATTGATCTTTATTCTGAAACATGTTCATCCCTTCATACAACAACTTCATCCCTTTAACCAACATGTTCATCTCATTATGAAAAATGTTCATATCATAATGTATCATGTTTATATAATAATATAACATCGGTGCTGCCCTCATTATTCATCATGCACTTCGGAACCATGCATCAGTTCTCATGAAAATCGCACAAGGTGTTATTGATGTGCAAATAAATGAAGGAATTGATGATGAAATGGGTTCTGATGGACATGAGCAGGAACAAGTTGCAGGTAACATGTTCATTTCATTCTTAAACATGTTGATCTGATTGAATGACATATTCATTATCTTAAACATGATCTTAAGCATGTTCATCTTCATATTGAACATTTTCATTTCATTATTTAGAAAATGAGGATGATGAGTTAATTCATGTAGAGGTTGGGGATGATGTTTTGGTGCAAGAACAAGAAGGAATTGAGAATGAAGTGGCAAATGATCGAGAGGAACATGAACAAGAACAAGAACAAAATGGGTAACATGTTCATTTTTCTCTCAAACATGTTCATCTTATTGCATTATGTATTCATTATCTTAAACATGTTCATTATCTTAGAAAATGAGGAAGAGAAAGAGGATGATGATGTGCAAAGAAATGAAGGAATTGAGACTCAAATGGCAACTTATGGACATCAAGAAGAACAAGATACATGTAACATGTTCATTTCGTTCTTAAATATGTTCATATTATTGAATAACATATTCATTTGGGTCTGAATATTTATTTATTCATTTCAATGTGAAGGAATTCAATCTATTTTGTCAGATATTTTCAATGTATATGGGGATGAAGAAGACAGTAATAAGGAAGTGGATGAGGATGATGCTGTGGTGCAAGAACAAGAAGGAATTCAGAAAGAACTTGCAATGATGGACAACAAGAAGCACAAGATACATGTAACATGTTCATTTCGTTCTTAAATATGTTCATGTTATTGAATAACATATTAATTTGAGTCTGAATATTTATTTATTTATTTCAATGTGAAGGAATTCAATCTATTTTGTCACATATTTACAATGAACATGGGGAGGGAGAAGAAGATCGAGAAGAAAACACTCTGGAAAAACATGAACTGCAAAAAAAAATGAAGAGATAAGAGAGCGGACTCCTGAAAAAATGAACTTCAAGGAGATGCTTCAGTGGTAGAAGAGCTGGGAGAGAAGACTCCTGAAAAAAATGATCTGCAAGGAGATGTTTCGGTGGTCGAAGAGCTGGGAGAGAAGACTCCTGAAAAAAAAAAGATTTGGAAGTAGAAGAAACTAGAGGAGAGAAGAATCCTGAAAAAACTGAACTGCAAGGAGATGCTTCATTGGTAGAAGAGCTGGGAGAGAAGACTCCTGAAAAAATGATCTGCATGGAGATGTTTCGGTGGTAGAAGAGCTGTGAGAGAAGACTCCTGAAAAAAAAGATTTGGAATAAGAAGCTAGAGGAGAGAAGACACCAAAAACTCCATTTGGGAGAAGATTATTATTTGAAAAGTATATATTTTGTGCTAGTCAAAAATTCAACTTGCAAATTTACAAATTAACTAATATTATGAATATTACAAGATGGTTCTTGGAGAAAAAAGGCAATAAAGAAAGTGATTTGGATCCCCCTTTCCTATCAACTCCCTTCTGGAAAGGGCATGTTGAAATCAGAGACAAGTGCATTCTGAAGGAAACAACGATAATGCTGAAAAAAACATGTATGTTCATTTTATTCTGTAACATGTTAACATGTTCATCTGGTTGTATACAATGTTCATTATATTATATAACATGTTCATCCTTTCTTTCTGTAACTGTTACAGAGAAGTCATCTTTGAAGGATTACAATGGCCTGCACAAGAGAGGATTTCAAGATTTTCAAGATTGGAGAGTATATTTCAACAACAATTGTTGATGCTTGGGCGATGCACTTGAATTTCAGATTCCACAACTTGAATAAAAATAAGAATAAATTCTGCTTAACAACTAATGTCATGGCAAGAATCCATATGTGATGAACTACTAACACCTCGCTATATCTCTTACACTGACATTCGACATACTTTTTAGATGGGATTGTCCTTACAAGGTGTGAGTAACAGAGATCCGAAGGAATATGTGAGGGATGCAACTGCAAGGATGGATGTCGAGTTCACAGAAGAAGGGCTTTCAAAAAATGATATCAAGAATATCAGCCATGTGAGTAAATATAACATGTTCATCTCATTATAAAACATATTCATCTTAGTGTTAACATGTTCATCTTACATTGGTCTGTTCCATTTTTCAGCTTATTGTCCCAGTCTATTTTCAGACCCATTTCTACCTCTACTGTTTGGACTTTGAAAATAAAAAAAACTAGGCATTCTTGATAACATGGATACAGTGTTGAGTGGAAATGTGCCACTGAATAACAAGTATGGCAGAACTAAAGATTTCTTGGTAAGACTTGACTATTTCAACTTACATTCTATATATTTTATTTTTTATTTTTTAACAAAAACAATTATTAATTCTGGTATCAACAAACAGAAAAAGGTCATTGAAGAGTACAAAAAAACGTACAAGAAACCCTTCAAGAGTGCGTTCAACAAGCTTACCTTGAAACTGGTGAACATGCACTACGCAGATTCAACAAACACAACGGACTGCGGAATATATGCAATGCATCACATGTCCAAATATGTTTGTGTGCATGCAGATGGCCATGATTGCGCATTCCTGTGATAGGCAGTGACTCGGTATTATTTTTCATCCTAAATTTTTAATGTTTACACGAGTTGCATATTACAAGTCAGACTGATGTTGATTATATTGTCCATTTCAGAGGAAAAAGGTCCACATGAAGAACAAGTTGGACACTCTGCGGGTGAAGTATTTGGCCAAATTGATCGAGTCTCCAATAAACAAGAAATCAGATGAACAACTTTGATAGATTTAGTGTTAGTTCTCTGTTTGTTCGGTTTGATAAACATGTTAGTTCTTTCTTTGTGTTAGTTCTCCGATAAGACAATTAGTTAGTGTTAAACATATTCATAATGTTAAGAAACGTGTTCATTTTATAAAGTAACATATTCATTTTACAAATCAACATATTCATTTTACCAAGAAACGTATTCATTTTACAAAGGAACATGTTCATTTTACCAAGAAATGTATTCATTTTACAAAGAAACGTATTCATTTTACCAAGAAACGCATTCATTTTAAAAAGAAACATGTTCATTTTACCAAGAAACGTATTCATTTTACAAAGTAACATATTCATTTTACCAAGAAACGTATTTATTTTACAAAGTATAACTGAGTCAAACTTAGTATAATTGAGTCAAACTTAGTATAATTGAGTCCATTCTAGTATGATCGAGTCAATCTAGTATGATCGAGTCAATTCTAGTATAATCGAGTCATTTCTAGTATGATCTATTCAATTATAGTATAATCGATTCAAATTCTAATATGATCAATTCAATTCTCGTATAATCGATTCAAATTCTAGTATGATCGATTCAAATTCTAGTATAATCGAGTCAAATTCTAGTATATTCGATTCAAACTTAGTATAATCGAGTCAATTCTAGTATGATCGAGTCAATTTTAGTATGGTCAAGTCAAATTCTAGTATGATCGACTCATTTATAGTATAATCGGGTCAAAAGTATTCATTTTACCAAGAAACATATTCATTTTACAAAGGAACATGTTCATTTTACCAAGAAACGTATTCATTTTACAAAGTAACATATTCATTTTACTAAGAAACGTATTCATTTTACAAAGTATAACTGAGTCAAACTTAGTATAATTGAGTCAAACTTAGTATAATCGATTCAATTCTAGTATGATCGAGTCAATTCTAGTATGATCGAGTCAATTCTAGTATGGTTGAGTCATTTCTAGTATGATCTATTCAATTATAGTATAACCGATTCAAATTCTAATATGATCAATTCAATTCTCGTATAATCGATTTAAATTCTAGTATGATCGATTCAAATTCTAGTATAATCGAGTCAATTATAGTATATTCGATGCAAACTTAGTATAATCGAGTCAATTATAGTATGATCGAGTCAATTTAGTCTAATTGAATCAAATTCTAGTATAATCGAGTCATTTCTAGTATAATCGGGTCAAACGTATTCATTTTACCAAGAAACGTATTCATTTTACAGAGGAACATGTTCATTTTACCAAGAAACGTATTCATTTTACAAAATAACATATTCAATCTACCAAGAAACGTATTCATTTTACAAAGTATAACTGAGTCAAACATAGTATAATTGAGTCTAACTTAATAAAATCGAGTCAATTCTAGTATGATCGAGTCAATTCTACTATGATCGAGTCAATTCTAGTATAATCGAGTCATTTCTAGTATGATCTATTCAATTATAATCGATTCAAGTTTTAATATGATCAATTCAATTCTCGTATAATCGATTCAAATTCTAGTATGATCGATTCCAATCCTAGTATAATCGAGTCAAATTCTAGTATATTCGATTCAAACTTAGTATAATCGAGTTAATTCTAGTATGATCGAGTCAATTCTAGTATGATCGAGTCAAATTCTAGTATAATCGAGTCATTTCTAGTATAATCGGGTCAAACGTATTCATTTTACCAAGAAACATATTCATTTTACAAAGGAACATGTTCATTTTACCAAGAAACGTATTAATTTTACAAAGTAACATATTCATTTTACCAAGAAACGTATTCATTTTACAAAGTATAACTGAGACAAACTTAGTATAATTGAGTCAAACTTAGTATAATCGAGTCAATTCTAGTATGATTGAGTCACTTCTAGTATGATCGAGTCAATTCTAGTATAATCGAGTCATTTCTAGGATGATCTATTCAATTATAGTATAATCGATTCAAATTCTAATATGATAAATTCAATTCTCGTATAATCGATTCAAATTCTAGTATGATCGATTCAAATTCTAGGATAATCGAGTCAAATTATAGTATATCCGATTCAAACTTAGTATAATCGAGTCAACTCTAGTATGATCGAGTCAATTCTAGTATAATTGAGTCAAATTCTAGTTTGATCGAGTCAATTCTAGTATAATCTAGTCAAACTCAGTATAATTGAGTCAAATTCTAGTAGAGTCGAGTTGACATGTTCATTTTACGAATAAACATTCATCATGTTAAGAAACACATTACTTTATACAAATTCAACATATTTATCGTGCTAATTAACATATTCATCTCATAACGTAATATATTCATCTTATAATTTGACATGTTCATTTTATAACGTAACATATTCATCTTATAAGTTGACATGTTCATTTTAAAAATAAACATATTCTTCATGTTAATTAACATATTCCTTTATAGAATATCAACATATTAATCTTGCTAATAAACATAATCATCTCATAACCTAACATATTCATCTCATAATTTGAAATGTTTATTTTATAAATAAACAAATGCATCAAGTTAAGAAACACATTACTTACAAAATCAACATACAGCATGTGCAAAATCAACATATTCATCGGGTTAATAAACATGTGCATCTTTAAAAGACAAATGTTCATATGAAAACAAAACATGTTCATAGAAAACAAAAGGTATGTTCAATTTCAGAGGCCATGTTCATGTCCGGATGATTGTATCCAAAACCTCTAGTGTCATGTTGAGAATCTTGGTTAGGAGGAAAAGGATGCACAAACCGTCCAACAAAGTCAGGGTTTATAGAAAAGACCAAGTTAAACATGGTGTTCCTATTCCTCAATGAAGGTTGTTTCTTGTGCTTCCCTTTCATTGTCTTGAAATTTTCTCCACAGTACTTTTCCGTCGAATGTTTCGTTCTCCTCTAGGCCTCAATTTCTCTGGATCGTTAACATTCTCGGTAGAAGATTTCGCGGTACAAGACAGTTCATCTGTAGCTAATGAAGAATAATGAGACTCTATCCGATCAGACATGGATCTCAAACATTCATCAACAATATCTTTGGCATTTTGATCAATTTCACTTGATGAAACAATCTTCAGAAACTGACATATTTTGTCGGATCTCCAAAGGCATGCACCTGACATGAACATATGTGATTGAGTAATGAACATGTAGTCAGTACTAAATGAACATGTTCTATTGCATAATGAATATCATGCACATGTTTCAGTAAGACATGAACATGCTTCAATACTAAATGAACATGTTCTATTGTTTAATGAATATGTACCTGGCACATGGTAACTCGTAGAATATTGGGTTCCCTCCAAATCTAAACGACAGTTCAAATTGGCATTCCGACGCCACCTTGGATGTACATACATATCCGAAACTCTTTCGACATTAAAAACGATGTACACCCTAAGACAGTGGCAGCAAAGAAAACCAACCTCCGAAAACAAATCACATGAACACCTAACCTCATGAGAAGTTAAGTTGAAATTTACTTGGTGCTTGAACACATTCACATTTGCCCTTTGAACATAGCATAAAACAACATTCCCATTATTTCCAATTCCAATGCTTTGTGGTGCTCCAACGACTTCCATCTTGCACGAAATTGCAGCTATATACAGTTGCTCAAAATGAATATATGCTTCAATTGTGTACAACTCACGAACATTAAGGAGCAGAGAATTATCAGGGAATTGACATTCCACATGGCCGTTGTTGCACCGAAAGTCATCTTTATTCTCCTTCTCTCTCCACTCCTCAAGAACTTTGACAAAATGAGAACAAAAGCCACACAATCGAGCAGTCTTGGGAAGTTTCGCCGAAATTGAGTTGTTTGTTGATTCACTCTTTTGGGATGACAATATACCACCAGAGAAATGAGTTTTGTTAAAGGCTGGACACCACTTGTGACGATTTGAATACAACCGCTTTAGCCATTTATCATCAGCACAATTGTATGTATCACGCATCTTGAAGTATCAAGAACAATGTTACAGTATGAAATGAATATGTATAAACAATGAACATGTCTAATGAACATGTTCTTATACCTAAGGAATATGTTCATATACAAAATGACCATGTTTAATAACTAAATGAATATGTTTTTATACAAAGTGAACATGTTTAATAAATAAATGAATATTTTTGTATACAAAGTGAACATATTTAAAACAAAATTAACTTTTTCTACAAAAATAAAATCATGAACATGTGTAATTGTAGAATGAACATGTTCAAATATAAATTGAATAACTCACTTTTTCCAATAAAAATTGAATTCCGGTATTGTGTCCGTTGATCTCAAAACCAAATGAAAAAGATTGATGAAACCGGGCATTATCCGAAGATACTGAATGTGCTTTTTTGAATTCTCGTCAATATGTCAGGTGCATAAGCGATGTCGGGATTGCATTAACACCAATGGAATTGCAGCTGTCATGGCTGCATCTTCATCGGTCAATATTGTGGCAGGCTGCTTCCCACCCATTGACTTCAGAAATTCATCCAACAACCACTGAAATGAATCCTTATCCTCATGAAGCAAAAAACCAACACCAAACATAATGTTTCTCTTGTGATGGTTCATCCCTGTAAATGGAGCACATGCAAGATTGTACTTAATTGTCCTATGAGTAGTATCAAATACAACTAAATCACCAAACACCTCATAATCCTTCCTCATGCGAGAATTTCTCCAAAAAATGGAACACAATGATGCTGTTTCCTTATTCAGATCATAATGAAAGTAAATCCATCTTCCCGGACCTGTCTTTCTTTCAATATATTAAGTAGGCCATTTGCATCACCGCTTTCCCAAATTATCCGTTCAAGCTTTGCAACGTGGTTACGAGCATCAACTATTGTATATGGCATATTTTGAACACCACGAGCTTGATCCAAAAGAACCCTATAACCAGCGGTAACACCAACTCCAATAGCTTTTAATTGTGACAAATATGCTTCATCATTCGAAGGCATATCCCTGTGAGAGCGAAAATAGCAGACTTGATTGCATGGAACTAACTCATGGTTGTGTTGATCCACTTCTTGCTCCACTATCCAATTAGCACCATAAAAAAGAAGCTGAATCATTGCCTTGCAACCAACCCGCATTTCTAATTTTGTATAACTCCTCTCTTTGCCCACTTTGCTTTTAAACCCTTGCTTATTGCAACAAAATTGTTTGCGATATACAATATCATCCTTCTTCTTTCTTGACCTGGATTTTCTAACTCCAAAACCATGTCTCTTTGCATATGAATTGTAGACTTCATAAGCATCTTCCAAGGAATTAAATTTCATCCCAAGCAATTTTTCATCATCGATCTCTACAAAAATGTGAATATGTTCCGTTAAGAAATGAATATGTTGAGTTAAGAAATGAACATGTATACATTTCATATCGAACTTTTCCAAAACAAAAAGAATAAACATCTATTTAATATATGAACATGTTTAATAACTAAATCAACATATTTATATAAATAATGAACATGTGTAAAAACAAAATGAAATGAACATGTTTAAAACCAAAATAAACTTTCTACAAAATGAAATGAACATGTTTATATACAAAAATGAACATGTTTATATGAGTATATTTCATTATGAAATAAACATATGTGATTGTAGAATGGACATGTTTTCTGAATTACCTGCGCCTTCACCCGTTTCAACCACAGAATTATTGGCTTCATCAATGGATATTACCGCGGTTTCATTGCAATCAACATGTTCATCGTCGTCATCAATCGATATTACAGCGATTTCATTAAAATGAACATGTTCATCCTCAAATAAAGAAATTGTTTTCGGATTGCAAGACCCAAGTACACTTTTTTCTAGATTGGAAGACCAAACTACACTTCCACCTCCAAAATCAACATGTTCATCGTCTTCATCAATCGATATTACAGCAGTTTCATTAAAATGAACATGTTCATCCTCAAATAAAGAAATTGTTTCCGGATTGTAAGACCCAACTGTACTTTTTTCCAGATTGGAAGACCCAACTACACTTCCATCTTACAAATGAACACGTTCATTCTTCAGATTAAAATGAACATGTTCATTTTCAAGATTACAAACCCAGGGGCTGCGTCTACATATTCTAATATGACCATCGGAAAATTCAGTTTTGCAGAAGATAAAATCGACAATCGCCTTCAGAAGAGAAGAGTTGGAGTAAAAGAGGACTTTTTGCCTTAAAAAATGAGCCCAATTTTGGCGGAAGGAAGTAGAACTTTTTACCGCCTTTTTTTTTTCTCTCTTTCTCTCTTTGCGCGTGGGACATTATTTTGGACAAGAATTTCCTTTTAAGGCCACCCTCATTTTTTTAGGAGTTTTACCAATACAAGGCCTGAAAGATGGGTAAACTATCAATGCGGGGCCTGAAATTTTTTTTTTCTCAATTCAGGACCTAAATGTTATAAAACTATCAAATTAAAGACACGAAAGATGGGTAAACTATCAATGCGGGGCCTGAAAGATTTTTTTTTTCTCAATTCAGGACTTAAATATTATAAAACTATCAAATTAAGTTTAGAATTAACAAAACTCAAAACACCATTAAATTTAGTGTTAAAATTAAAAAAAAAAAACAAAAGATTGGTGATTAAATTTTTTTAAAAAAATATATTTAATAATTAGATTTTATTTCATATTCATTCACATTTATAAACTATCAATGCTTATGAATGAAATTTCAATAAGCATAATAGTGAATTTAAATATAAAAATCATATTAATTATTTACTTAATATAATTATTATTTTTATTCTTTTTAACAACAAACACAAATATTTATGAGGATAATAATATTATAAACATTCAAGAGTACGAATGGTTATAAATTATGTAAAAATGTTTGAATGAAAAAGTGAGTTAATAACTAGAAAAATTGATAAAAGAATGCAAAATTTTAAAAAATGTAAATGAATATGAAAATAAAATATAATAACTAAATATTATTTTTTTTTTAAAGTTTAGATTTAATTCTGTTATGTGTTTTTTTAATTCTATATTTAATTTGATAGTTTTATAACCTTTAAGTCCCGAATTGAGAAAAATAATTTTTCAGGCCCCGTATTGATAATTTACCCATCTTCGGGTCTTTAATGTGATAGTTTTATAACATTTAAGTTCCGAATTGAGAAAAAAAAATCTTTCAGACCCCGCATTGATAGTTTACCCATCTTTCAGGTTTTGTATTGATAAAACTCTTTTTTTTACGTGCATTCACCACAGTGTGTCCCGACACACCTAGATATTTGCGCCCCAGCCCCCAAAACACATACACACACGCACACACCAATTTTTTTTTTCTACCCTGAGCGCGGTCAAGGTGCTACTCCGCCGGCGTCCATGGATTTTCACGGCGACATTGAGAGAGTCATCTTCACCGAGCAGCAAATACGGGCGCGCGTCTCCGAACTCGGCTCCCAAATAACCGGCGATTTCAGATCGCCGGCATCTCCTCCGGTGATTGTGGGCGTCGCCACCGGCGCGTTTCTGTTCCTGGCCGACCTTGTCCGTGAAATTCGCCTGAACGTTGCCGTGGACTTGATTCGGGTCGAGTCGTATGGGTCGGGAACGGTCTCCAATGGCCGACCCACGATTTCGTCCACATTGAAAGTCGATATTCGAGGACGTCACGTCGTTTTGGTAAGGGACTGATGGATTCATTGTCTTGTAAATTTTGTTTTTTAGTTTTTATTTTTTGTATATTTTTTATGTCAGTTTTCAAGCGAGGGGAAAGATCTATGCGATTTGATTCCATGTCTTTGATGTGTTCGATGAATTTACAATGGAGAAAATTTAAGGTGCGATATAGCTAACTTTAGTCCTCGACAGAAATGTAGCAGACAGATTGTATGTATGCTTGGCTCGAGTTAGTGAAAAATAAGGAGTCTGGAGTGTAACCATTTAAGATGTGTAGCTTGAGATTTGTTTTTAATTTAATAGAAATGATATTTTTAGTGATGATTTTGATTTCATTTTGAAGATTTGTTAGAGACTGCCCATTTTCTTACTTCTAAAACCTAGTTTTTGAAACCATAATTTTGCTCTTTTTATCTATGATCTTACAAAGGTATTGATGTTGCAAAGTTGATGCGTTCGTCCCGGTAATAGTTATTCTAGAAGACATTGCTACTTTTGGTGTATCTGACTTAGTTCGCAAATGTATATTTGTGGGTTATGTTCGCAATTGGCAAGGTTGGGAAAAATCAAATTGTTTTTGGATGGTATCTCGTTGTGGAAAGTTTCTATCTTTGTGGGAAGTTAGAGACGGAAAAGTATTTGAAGAAAATGTATGATATTTGAAAGGGATTGAAACTGAGATGAAAATGTCGTGCAGAGAGTTTATCTTATGTTACAATAGTAAAATAGTGATTCAAAGTGATCGTCAAGTGAAATATGTGAGTTCGCGAATTGTGAAACTTTTTGAAAAGTGTAACGAATAGTGATTTGATGGTAGTTCGAAAATTTAGTGGAATGGTTGTCGAGAAAGTGCGTGAATAGTATTTTTCCTGAAACTTTTCTTTGCAACTGCATTTGGTGTAACAACATTTCTCTAGCGGGAAGAAAATCGAAAAAAATTGGTATTTGAGGACAACCTCTGTTTTCACTCAGTTTCTCTCTTCTCTTCTATGTATGATGTGATGCAAAATTAGAAGGATGGGACACTAAGGATTTCTTTACATAATTTCAAAAACAAAACAATGATCCTCTGTTTGTTTGAGATAAGTTAAACGGTCCATTGAAATGATTAAAAATAGTTGCATTTTACGTCCACTCACATTTCTTCTCTCTCTAGTATAACTTCATCCATTTGTATTTCCATGTGCTATTTGCGCGAATGCTGTAATTTGGTTATTGAAGTACTTCTTCAATATCCGACCAGAACTAGTTTTCGTAAAGTCCTCTGTTAGTATTGTTAATTTTACGCAGCTTTGCTAATAGCATTTTGTTTTTCTTTGCCTAGGTTGAGGATATTGTAGATACTGGGAGAACTTTGGCTCTTCTAATTGAATACTTGACAACTAAAGGTGCATCATCAGTATCTGTCTGCACGCTTCTCGATAAACCGGCAGGAAGGCAAGTCGATTTTGAACTAGTCGGTGAAGGGAAGTACTACAGTGGCTTTGAGGTGATATCTCAAACTCGTAAAGCATCTCTTTTTGCATGCAATTTTTTTGTTTTCTTTTTTATATATGTATGGCTTACTCGACACCTTTTCCTACGTTGTGTTGTAAATAAGACAAATAACGCCAATAGCCGCTCTATTTTTATATTCTCCCTGAACTCCAGCTACCGGAATACGACAAAAGTTTATTTGATTTTTCATATTCAATATATGCATACGTGCCAAGTTATGCATCCATTTGTATGTATATGTCTGAATTTGATTCTTATTATTGAATTTGTTATCTGCACTATGAACGAACATATGTTTGCATATGATGACAGTGCCCGGATGGTTTTGTGGTGGGTTATGGGCTGGATTATGCTGAGGTGTACAGGAACTTGCCGTATGTTGGCATGTTGAAGCCCGAAATGTACATGTCATAGCTCGTTTGAACTGCAAAAGCAAGGTATGGGCGAATGCAGAGTATTATATATTCCATTCTTTCTGCACAAGAAGATTTGGTGCCCATGTTTTTGGGGCATGTTGTTCGACTCTTAGTTGTTCGACTTTCTTTAGGAATCCAAAGCATTAGACATATACATCCTGACTTCGAACGGTTTGGTTTTAGTCTTTATTGAGATCGAGTTGTTATGGGGACATCTATATATGTTTGTTCTCTTCTATCTAGAGAAGTTTATCCAATTATTCTTCTATCTAGAGAAATTTATCCAATTATTTTCAAACTATTCTATATAACAATTATATAATACAAATTTTAAGGACTAAAATAATTATTTCGATTGATCTCACTAACAAGGACTCGGAAAAATAGAAACAATCGAGAATGTGACGATTTGTTTGAGTTGGCCATCGAGTTCTAGAGTCGCTAACGCATGCGTACAAGGCCAACATGCGTAGAAGGAAAGAGCCAATGCTGAGTCCGATTTGGTTGGGGCCGTGTGACATAAATATTATTATCTAGCAAGTGAAGAACATTACTTACCATTTTCATATAACACCAATTTTCGTTGATTTGTTAATCCCAAGGAAAAAATGGTGTTTACGGTAATCGTGATTTTTCCCTTTTCAGCATAAATAAATCCCATTCGTAGATGACATTGGTGACAAATGATGAATATGAATTAGGTGTGAATGTCTGAGGAAGGTGACGTGTGAATGTGTGCCACTAGTTATAATTAAGGGAAAAAAACTTTTTATCTTTCGAACTATAACGATTTTCGCCCATTACCATTATTCTTTTATTTTTTACAAACCACCATTGAACTATACGGGTTTGTTAAATTGCCTCTTAAACTGGTTATAACAGTGGTTTTGACTAAAAATAGCTGATTTTTAAGGTTATTTCTATAATTTCACATATTTTTCCAAAAAAAAAGAACAAAAATGAAGAGCAATAAAAAATAGTTGTCTTTGCATTCATAAAAGACGGCCTCTCATACTACTTCCATTCCCGTTTCATCTGCCCGAGCATGCTCGAGACAACCAGCAGCAGCAACAACAACAACGTGAGGAGAACAATAAGCACGATTAACCGTTTTGCACTTGCGGGCCCGTGGACAAATGAGGCGAACATTCAAGAAAGACACGACGCACACATATGGTCGGGCCCCTGTAGCCACTCACGAGGCCCGTCCTTTTTACCTGCATGATTTGGCTTTCCCATCCTTCATCATGACTCGTCCTCCATCGCAACACAACCAAAAGACGCCATTTGTCCCTCGACGACGGTGGTAGATGCGTGAACTCCAATTTTTTGCCTGCTGCACGAAAGGTGGAGCCCGAGCGGCGCCAGACATGTGCGGACGACCGGTGGCGGAAGCTTGGTTGGCAAAGTCGTGCCTCGTTGGCAAAGTGTCGGGCCCCAGCCCGGAACGCTTCTACAAAAGCCGCCTCCGCCCTCCGACCAGTTGTCCCGCAGGAAGGCACGGAGCTCCGGGGAGACCCCCCTCCGTCACCGTCGGCGACCATGTAGGTGGCAGCATGCTCCGCAAGGAAGTCAGAGCGTAGCAGAAAGTTGATGCCGTCGAGGGAGCCACCCATCGAATGCTCTCCGATAGCCTTGAGATCTCGATGGTAAGGGCGACGAGGACATTGCGGGGGATGAAAGGTTTAAGCAGCCCTTGAAGTTATTTTTTCTCTCTTTTTTCCAGCAAATATCACAAGGTCTCACCTTTGTTCATTTTTTCTTTTAATGGTAACGAAAATATAGTCAGACAACAGAATAAACAAGTGGTGATTAAAAACAAATGAGGCATTAGAGTGCACCTGGTTCATGTTGGCGTAAGTTGAACAGAGCATAATTAATTTTTCTGTTTCAATATGTATAGAGTGAGTAGAGCAAAGGCCAAAAGGAGATGGAGAGATAAATATAAATAATATAAACAAATAAATGGATAGTTGACTTGAAGAGAGAGCGTTCTCCACTCTCTTCAATTCTGATTCTCCTTCTTTTTCTTCCTTCCTGTTTAGTCTGTTAGTAATCTGCTGGTAGTAACTATAGAGGATAGGTTTTTTTTTTTTTTTTTTTTTTTTTTTTTTTTTTTTTTTTATATATATATATATATATCTAGGGTTTGTTCTTCGCAATTAGGGTTAGTCTATCTCTCGTGTTTAGTCCCTTTCTCTATTGCAATTTATGTGTGTTAGCACTCGTGGCGTTAAATAAGCTTCGTGTTTGCTTTTCTGGTTCTCTTTCTCTTGTGATTAAGCACAATTACCATCAATACCTGGCTAACTGGATAGTTCTGAATCTCGAAGGCTGAGGATTTGTTGGATAAGCTGCGAAAGTTCTGGCTACCGGAAAAGGAGAAGAAGGGTTTGGAGATTTCAGATGCGGATATAGAAGAAGGTTTGAAGGAGTGTCGACAGTGCCTTCTGGGAAAGATATATGGGGAAAAAAAGGCAAATTACAATGGGTTGAAGGCCACACTAAATAGTATTTGGGTGACGAAGGAGCAGTTCTATATTAAGAACATAGGCCCAAATCTTTTTCAATTTATGTTCCCAGTCAAAGGAAGACAAGGAGAGGATACTACAAGGAAAAGGCTGAACATTTGATGGACAATATATTTTGCTGAAAGACTGTAAACCTTAAGCACAAGAGTTCTTTGAAGAGGATGAGAAAGTGAAGATATGGGTCCGGATACACAATCTTCCGCTACACTGGACAACCAAAGACCTGGGTTTGGAGAGTTATTGATGTGCTGGTGCCTAGTGCAGAGAGTTCTAATGGACACATAATGAAGGTGCAGGTGGAACTAAACTTAAGAGATCCAATACCCAGAGGCACAAAAATCAGGTTGGAAGCAGAAACCAGTGGGTGTGTTTCAGGTATGTGAACCTCCAATCTTTCTGTTTCTACTGTGGTCTGGTTGGTCACATTGATAAAAAATGCTTTAATAAAAAAGATGACCTAGCTAGAAATGTACTTAACTTGGGGCAATTTGGGGAATGGCTGAGGGTAGGTCTTACTTTTTTCAATGAGTCTAGGTCCTATAGATCCTCAGGTTCTGGGGACTTGAGTGAAGGTGATTAAAAAAAAATCATCTAACCAAGACACTGGAAATGAGGGTATTAAGGGAAGAGGAGGAGAAACCTCAAGGAGAGGTGACCCCCACTCAGTCAGAGCAGCCGAAAGATAAGGAATGGGGCGATAAAGATGATCAAATTACAAAAAAGGAAAGAGATTGGGAGTATTCCTGATCCTCTCCTTATTGATGTGAGTCACACTACTTTGGACAGGGTTAAGGGAGAAACTCAACTGGTAGAAGTGGTAGTTTAGCCAGCTTCCTCAGATAGTAGGGAAATTTCCAAAAAGAAAAAAGCCCATGATGAGGAAACTGGAGGGTCATGTTTCTAATGAGTCTGCCAGTATGGATGTGGATAGTAACAGAATAATAATAGAGTCTGATAGAGTGCATTCAGTTCTTAGTAAAAGACCATTGGATGATTGTCTTCTTAATCATTCTTATTCTGATAAGGCTTTTGGTAAAAATAATAATAAGAAATTCAAAATTAGGGATAATGAGGAAAATCATGGGGTGGAGAGGACCAACCTTAATTGGTCCCAAGGGTTGAAATGAGAGTATGTGTGTGGAATTGTAGAGGTTTGTGAGGACCCTCTACAATTTTCCAATTGCGAGAAACCCTTAGGGTTCACCTCCGTGACATCATATTCCTTTCTGAAACTAAGAAAAAAGAAAAATTTGTTGCTTCAGTATGTAAAAATCTAAAAATGGATGATAGGTGGATTTACAGTAAACAAGTAGGTACTAGGGGGAAGGGGGGGGGGGG
>CACSLK010028053.1:8938588-8948999 GCA_902706635.1 Striga hermonthica | reverse complement strand
GGGGGAGGGTTCTTTTACTCTGCTGGTCTAGTAGAGTTAATATTTTGGACATGTTTTGCTTGGACTTTTGTGTGGGGATTAAATTTTGCCTGTCTGGCACCCATTTTGTCCAGTGGGGAATTTTTGTGTACTCTAGTACAGACCCTCATATCAGATATTCTCAATGGGAGTTTCTTAAAAGTCTTAAAAGGGGATGGGAGGATTTTCGGTTTTTAAGAGGGGATTTTAATGATATATTATCTGAGCATGATAAAGTAGGGGGTATCACTAGAAGTGAGAGCAGTTTTGTTCCTTTCAGAGAGTTTGTGAGAGACATGGGTATGTGTGAGACTAAGACTCAAGGTCATCATTACACTTGGTCTAATCTTAGACAAGGTAATGAATTTATTGAAGCAAAATTGGATAGAGTCCTTTTTCTGGCCCATGGTTGGCTAATTTTCTAAATGCACTTGTTAAGCACGTCTCTCTCATTTCATCTGACCACAGTATGATTCTCTTGGAGGCTGATTGTATCTTGAAACCTAAGCCTAAAAGGTTTGTGTTTGACCAAAGGTGGGTTAAATTAGAAGGGTTCATGGAAATTGTTGATATAGCTTGGAATATAGATGTGAGTGGACCTGAGTTGTATAATATTCAGGGTAGAATTAAAAATGTTAGGATGACTTTACTTCACTGGAAAAAGAAACACACCACTAATTCTGTTAGAATGATTGAGATTTGTAAAAAGGCTTTGTTTGACCTGGAGGTTCAAGGGGTGGGTAGTAAATGGGAAGAGTGGTGTAAATAGGGGACCTTTTACATAAAGCCTACTTAGATGAGGAGTGTCACTGGAAGCAAAAGTTGAGGGTTCAATGGTTAAAAGTAGGGGATAAGAACATAAAGTTCTTCCATGCTTCTGTGCAACAGAGGAGATTGGTAGGAAATATGGATAGCATAGTTAACAGGATGGGTAGGAAATGTGGTAGTGAACAGGAATTAGTAGGGGAACTGGAGTGGCACTATCGAAATCTGTTCATGACTACTAATCCTGTTTATGATAAAAGTATGCTAGAAGAAATCCCCAACTCCATATCTGGTGAAATGAATCAAAGGCTAATTAGAGGGGTGATTGAGGAGGAGATTTATGCAACCTTAAAGGAGATGGAGCCATCTAAAGCACCAGGTATTGATTGAGTGACTGCTTTATTTTTTCAAAAGTGTTGGCCCATTGTTAAAACCCATTTGTGCTCTGCTATTTTGAATTTTTTTGCCACTTGTCAAATGCCCAAAGGAATCAACCATAATGTGCTCTCCCTCATTCCCAAAATAAAAAAACCCTGTTCATATCTCTGATTTCAGACCTATTGCTTTGTGTACAGTCATTTATAAACTCATTTAAAAAATCATTGCTAATAGACTTAAGGATGTTTTGAGTCCTTGTATTAAAGCTTCCCAGGCAGCTTTTGTGCCTGGAAGGCAATTATTGGACAATCTAGTTTTGGCTGATGAGTGCTTATATTTCATAAATAGTAAAAGGAAAGGGACTAAGCATTTTATGGCAGTAAAATTAGGGCTAAATTTCACTTTTAGTCCACTATGTTGACCATTTTCCGAAAAAGGTCCATCATATAGGGTGTCATCAATAATGGTCCACTATATTGTCACTTTTAATCAAAACTCGTACAAATGCCAACATAGTGGACTAAAAGTGATAAAAGTTTTAATCACGTTTAGTCCACTATGTTGGCATTTGTACGAGTTCTGATTAAAAGTGACAATATAGTGGACCATTATTGATGACACCCTATATGATGGACCATTTTCAGAAAATAGCCAACATAATTGACCATTTTTGAAATTTTGCCGTAAAATTAGATATAAAAAGCCTATGATAGAGTAGAGTGGGCCTTTTTGCTGAACATCTGT
Source organism: Striga hermonthica (assembly GCA_902706635.1). Taxonomy (NCBI): domain Eukaryota; kingdom Viridiplantae; phylum Streptophyta; class Magnoliopsida; order Lamiales; family Orobanchaceae; genus Striga; species Striga hermonthica. The sequence goes on along the minus strand of CACSLK010028053.1, from coordinate 8,947,094 downwards.
AGGAAAATGGGTTTTGATGAGGTTTTTATATCCTGGATCAATTCCTGCATTTGTACTACCTCATTTTCTTTTAATATTAAGGGCCATGTTTTGGGGTTTGTTAGGCCTTCTAGGGGCATTTGGCAAGGTGACCCTATTTCTTCTTATTTATTTATCATTTTATCAGAAGCTTTGTATATTAATTGTTAGAGCTAGATCCCTCTACTGTTTCTCAGGTATCAAAATTAGTAGGTTCTCTCCAGCTATAACTCACCTTCTTCTTGCTGATGATACTATCTCTTTTTGCACTGCAGATGAATATCATGCTATGCTGATTAATGTCATTCTTGATGTTTTTGGTGTTGCATCTGGCCAAAAGGTCAATATGCATAAATCCTCTATTTTATTCTCTAAAAACACTCATCTCAGAATTAGAGCCAAAATCTGTAGCATTTTGAATAGAATTCAGTGTGTGGAATCTGCAAAATATCTGGGATTGCCTCTAGGAATTGGTAGATCCAAGAGGAGCACTTTTAAATATGTTTCTGAATGTGTCTTTAAAATATTACTCAACTGGAAAAATAATTTTTTGAGTGAAGCTGGGAGAGGTATTTTGATCAAATCTGTTCTGGAGGCCCTCCCTACATATGTAATGTCTTGTTTTAAGCTTCCAGTCGGTGTTTGTCAGGATATCTGTAGGGATGTAATTAATTTTTGGTCGGATAAAAATGAGAAGGGGGGCAACAGGATCCACTGGTCCACTTGAGATTTTGATGCCATGCCAAAAGCTGAGGGTGGGTTGGGCTTTAGGAATATGAGTGTGTTTAATGATTTTTTGTTAGTAGAACATGTTTGGAGGCTAACCACTCGGCCAAACCTCCTGGTTAACAAGGTCCTTAGGGGTAGGTATTATCATATGAGTAGTATTTTTTAAGTTAAGCCAAAAGGAGAAGGGGGAGAGGGGATTCATGGCTATGGAGGAGTTGGGCAGGGGTTATCAAGCATTTAAAATTAGGATCTAGGTAGCAGGTGGGATCAATGGAGAGTATAATGATATGGAGTCATCCCTGGTTGCCCAGGAACTCTAATTTCACTTCTACTAACTGTTTTCCTGGGGATAGGGCTAGGGTTGTTAGAGTCTGGGACTTCATTAGTGAGGTGAGTAGAGTGTGGGAGAGCTGGTGAGACAAACTTTCTTACCTGAGGAAGCTGACATGATTCTGCAGATCCCAGTTTCCATTAGGGGTAAGAAGGATACTCTCATATGGCATTTTGGAAAGAAAGGAAAGTTCACTGTTTCTTCTGCATACCATACTATTCTTAAAAACAATGAAGCAAGTAGAGCTGTTGCCTCTTCTAGTAATGCCACTAAGAGCAAGACTGCTTTGTGGAACTTCACCGGGTTTCTCTCGTCCTTCACAAACGCCGGTCACCTCTGCGCCTGCTCTTCGGGGTTTGGGGGTATCACCGGTGGTCCTCGGAGGAGAGGCAGGCTCCAGTCGGGCCCAGAAGGCTCGTGCAGCACTTGCGGCGGTGATGCCACCACCGCCGAAACTAGATCTGGCCAGGGTACAACCCGCAGGACCTGTGGTGCAGGGAGTAGCACCACCAAGGGTAGAGGATCAACGTCCTTATCAACAAGTGGTGATGACTAGGCAAGAGATGCAACAGATTTTGGCGGACGCGGATGCGCAGGCCGTGCAGCAGGTTACGAACAGCCTCTCTCGAGCAGCTACCGCACCAACCACGGTGGCGGGTTCTCATCAAAATACCGAGGAGGATGTATCCAACTATGGAAGAGGTAGAGCCCCACATGACAGAGAGATGGAGAGGATCGCTGAGCAGCTGCGTCAATTACAGGTCAAAGTGGATGGTCGAACAGAGACACGAGCTCGAGGGCACCTATTTTTTGGGGATATATTGGTCGCGCCTTTGCCGGCTAATTTCAGGGACACAAGTCTGGTGTTCGACGGGACCTCTAACCCATCGATACATGTAAGAACATTTGAAAATATAGTTGTGTTGCATGGATATACTAATCATGTTAGTTACAGGGCATTCTTATCGACCTTCTGGGGAGGCACTCCCAACTGGTTCCAACAACTCCCTGGAGGGTCGATCACAGATTTTGAGGATTTTGCGGAGAAATTGACAAATCAGTACTCGAGCGCGGTGGCCCAGGAGAAGACATACTTGACCTTGATGGCGATGAGGCAAGGGGAAAAGGAGTCACTGCGGAAGTATGTTGCTCGATATAATCAAACCTGCTTGGAGATCCCCACTGCTGCGGATGATGTCAAGGTTGGAGGACTGATCAGGAGTTTACGAGCAGGACCATGTCGAACTTCTCTGGCTAAGAACGTCGTTCTTCTATGGTGGTCTGCAACATTTGCCATGTTCAGGGTCATATTGCTCCATTTTGTCCTATGGTGGTATGCCACATTTGCCATGTTCAGGGTCATATTGCTACATATTGTCCAGCCAGATCACACCGTTCGAGAGGTTCATTCTCTCGACATCATGGGTCTTCCTCTACCGCCACTTCTTCTGTTACAGTGGCTGTCACTACTGAGCCTCAACATTCGTCTTACACTCTTCAAGACATAGAGGCTATTCTCAAACAGGTTCTTCTTTCCAATTCTTCTATGTCTGCTATCGGAGGTAAATCACATTGGTATATTGATTCTGGCTGTTGCAATCACATGACCTCTAGCTCTCAGCTTTTGTCTTCCTCGTAATCCGTAACCTCTTTCCCTCCTATACATACTGCTAATGGTACTCTTATGAATGTTACTCACACTGGTTTGATTTCTTCCCCTTCCTTGCATCTTTCCGACACATACTGCATTCCTGACTTGTCCTTGAATCTTATTTCTGTTGGTCAATTGGTTGACCAAGGTCTTAATGTTATATTTTCATCTTCTGGTGTTCAGGTTCAGGATTCACAGACGAGACAGCTTCTCGGGAAAGGTCGCAAGATGGGCCGATTATTTGAGCTTGAGTCACTTCACGTCCCTCATTCTTACACTTTTTCTGCTTTTGTCTAGTTTCCAGTGGAATCTTCGTCTTGGGCATGCGTCTTCGAATAAAGTTCGTTCTTTATATAATAAGGGTCTTTTGGATTCAAGTCATTTTGAGTCTTTTAGTTGTCTTCATTGCAAACTTGGGCAACAACCGACTCTTTCTTTTTCTGATAGTTTGTCAACTGCAGATAAACCTTTTGGTTTGGTACATTCTGATATTTGGGGTCCTTTTCCTGTTGCTTCTCTGAGTGGTTTTCGGTATTTTATTATTTTTGTTGATAATTTTTCTCGTTTTACCTGGATCTATTTTCTCAAGAATCGTTCTGAGTTGTCCAGCATATATGTTCAATTTGCTAAAATGATTCTTACACAATTTTCTTGTCCTATAAAGGTCGTGCGTACTGACAATGCTCTTGAGTACAAAGATTCTACTTTTTTGAAATTTCTTTATGATCAGGGCACCTTAGTTCAACGTTCGTGTCCATATACTTCCCAACAAAATGGACGAGCTGAACGTAAGCACCGTCACATTCTTGATACTGTCCGTGCTCTTCTTCTTTCTGCTCAGTGTCCTGATCATTTTTGGGATGAGGCAGCCTTGACTGCTGTTTATGCTATCAATCAGTTACCCTCATCAGTCATTAGGGATGTCAGTCCTTTTGAAAGGTTGTATGGTCAGTCTCCTGATTATACTCAATTACGTCCTTTTGGTTGTGCTTGTTTTGTTCTCCTTTCTTCCGATGAGCGGACCAAATTAGAACCCGAGCTCGTCTGTGTTGTTTTTAAGGTTATGGGGTAGAACACAAAGGATTTAGGTGTTGGGATCTGATTTTTAATAGGTTGCGTATCTCGCGTCATGTTACCTTTTGGGAGCATACTACTTTTTCCTCCTTGTCTAAGTTCCACATTCCGTTTGATTCGGCATCTCCTTTATTCATGTCTATTACTTCAGATCTTTTTCCAGATACAGATACATGTTCTGACTCTCAGCTCATTGACACGCCTGTCATGCCTCCGTCTTCTGAAGTGGCTCTACCTGTGCATCCTGAACCGATAGTTCGTAATGAGCCCTCTTCTGGTTCTGTACTTTTGCCAGCTATTGATCAGCGACAGTCGACTCATGTAAGTCGTCCCCCTTCTCACTTACTTGATTATCATTGTTATTCGGCCATATTATCCATTGTGGCAACAAGCTCTATGGCTGAGGAATTGCAGGCCTTAGACAAGACTCATACTTGGGATCTAGTTGATCTACCTGCTGGCAAGAAACCCATCAGATGCAAATGGGTTTACAAGATCAAACCAAATTCAGATGGGTCTATTGAGCGCTATAAAGCTCATCTTGTTGCTAAGGGGTACTCATAGGAGTATGGCATAAATTATGAAGAGATATTTGCACCGGTTTCTCGTCTTACTACTGTACGCTGTTTACTTGCAGTTGTTGCAGATCGTCGATGGTCTCTTTTACAGTTAGATGTTAAGAATGCCTTCTTGCACGGTGCATTATCTGAGGAGGTTTACATGACTCCTCCTCTTGGATTCTTGTCCTTTGGGAAGGTTTGTCGTCTGCACCGAGCATTGTATGGCTTGAAACAAGCGCCTCGTGACTGGTACGCCACGTTCAGTTCTGCATTGTTTCAGTTTGGTTTCACTACGAGTGATCACGATTCTGCCCTATTTCTTAGGCGCTCTTCATCTGGGATCATTGTTTTGTTGCTCTATGTTGATGATATGATCATCACAGGGGATGATGTTTCGGGAATTTTCGACTTACAGAATTATCTTCGACAGCATTTTGAGATGAAGAGTTTGGGTCATCTTCGCTATTTTCTGGGTCTTGAGATTTATGATTCCTCTGATGGCTTCTATTTGTCTCAAGCCAAGTATGCCTCTGATCTTCTTGCTCGGGCCGGTCTCACTGATTGTCAGACAGCTTCCACACCTCTTGATTATGATATTCGTCTTACTCCATTGGATGGTTCTCTTTTTGAGGATCCTACGTTATATCGCCAGCTCGTAGGGAGTTTGATATATTTGACTGTCACTCGGCCTGATATAGCTCATGCTGTTCATATTGTGAGTCAGTTTATGGCTGCTCCGAGAACCACGCATCATTCTGTTGTGTTGTACATCCTTCGCTATGTGAAGGGCACCTTATTGCATGGTTTACATTTCTCGGCCAGTTCTTCCTTGTCCCTTAGCGGCTACTCTGATGCAGATTGGGCTGGATATCCTACTGATCGTCGCTCCACTACCGGGTATTGCTTCTTCTTAGGTGATTCACTTGTCTCTTGGCGCAGTAAGAAGCAAACCTTGGTTTCCCGTTCGAGTGCCGAGTCTGAGTATCGTGCTCTTGCTGATTCCACCGCAGAGCTATTATGCTTGCGTCGATTACTTGCTGATCTTGGTGTCCCTCAGTCATCCTCTATTGCTCTTCATTGTGATAGGCAGAGCGCTGTCAAGATGTCTCATAATGATACGTTTCATGAGCGTACCAAAGATATTGAGATTGATTGTCATTTTATTCGCCAGCATGTTACCCATGGGACTGTACGACTTGTTTCCGTCTCCTCTTCGGATCAGATAGCGGATGTCTTCACGAAGTCTCTCTTTCACGGTCGCTTTTGTTTACTTATTAGCAAACTAAAGTTGATATCTACTACACCACCTTGAGTTTGAGAGGTGGGGGGGTTTTAGAATATATTTTTTATATATGGTTATAATATATTTTGTATATATCTTGTGGGATTAGGTTTAGGCTCATTATGTTCCTATATATATGTGTACATGTCTTGTGAATAATATAGAACATATATTTTTCCTACTTTCTTACATTATAAAAGAAATAACGACCGTTAAAATTATGAGTTACGTTATTAATATATGTTGTGATGTGATAACACAACACAGCAGTTACGTTTGTTTTTACCATATTTAATATTAAAAAACTTCAATAATGTTCCATTGAAACTTCAATATATAATGCTGGTACATTGCAAGTGAAAGGGAAATATTAAAAACATACATATAAAGCCTCACATTAATTGGGATATAAAATAAGAAAAGTAGTAGAGTATCTATCTAGTAATGACAAAAGTCACCTTATTCTAGATGCAGTATTAATATATATGATAGAAATGTAACTCCAGGTAACAACATCGCCACCGTGCTGAATCTTGCAACACATCACGAATTAGAACGACATGGCGCATCAGTACACGGGCCGGTCAGGTAAGGGTTGTTAGTCAGATCACTGCATAATAGCAATAATGGTACCTTAACATAAGAAATTGCTAGGAATGTTGATACATTAATTGCATATATGCATATTATAGAGGGATATATATATATATATATATATATATATATATATATATATATATACTCACAGTAAATGATTCGGGCCATTAAATTTATCGGCCAATGCTTGAGGTACATTGCCCGTTAAGTTGTTATTGTTTAGCTTACTATATATCCTCCTCGCAAGTTAAAAAGAGTAGAAAATAGTTAGTGTAAGTTTGGTTAATCCAAACACCGATAAACAATTATAAATAGAAACTCATTCGACTAAATTATGAATAAGATGACGCACAGACTATTCAAACTCGGGAATCCATTGACCCAATAGTCTGGAATGTACCATCCGAGATTGTTATTAGAAAGATCCAACTGTTCCAAATTTTGAAGATCACTGAACTCAGGGGATAGAGGGCCTTCTAGGTTGTTGTTATTTAGTCGTCTATCCTTGCAACGATATATACACATCATGGATTAAGAGATTACAAATAAATAAGCAAAACACATATATATAGATAAATCTGTAAGTGATCAGCTAGCTTGCGGAGAATAAAATCATGCACTCACATGAATTTCAAATTAGACAGCTTGCCCAAGGTGCCTGGAATAACCCAACTGAGATTGTTGGAGTATAGATCCAAGCTCACTAGATTTGTAAGACTAAGCCAAGGCACAACTGACATGTTCCCACTTATATGATTGTCGTACAATTCACTGTCACCATAAAAACATATCAATGTTGTAACCATAGAAACGCGCTACTCGTAACATTCAGCTGGCAACTACGAATTTATTATAGAATCTTTCCTCAGGCTTTTACACAAAGGCACATGTGTTATAGATAAAATGAAATATTGTAGAGTACTTATGAATGTTGATGCCGAAATAATTAACACAAAGATTACATACAGATACTGTAATTCCGCCAAGTTCCCAAGCTCATGGGGCAATGAATCTGCCGAGAAGCCAGCATTCGAAAGATCACTGGCAATAGGCAATAGAATATTCATTAGGAAATATTATTATATGCTTAAAACAATAAGATACATTGTTGAGCAGAAAATTGGAAGGGAAACACAAACATTTCTTACACTCTTGTGACTTTGTTATTAGAATTGCAGGTGACATGGAAAAATGTGCAAGGGGAGTCGAGCGTTGAATCCCACGACTGGAGAATCCCACTTGGATCGTCAAAGCTAGCCTTCAAGGCCACTAATGCATCAACTATCCACAGACAAACAACTGTATGTTCATATATCGAGCTGGAAATTAACGAATGAATCGCGCAGGAAATAAAATCAACAAATTCATCGAGTCCAAAGGAGCAGGGACGGATCCACATATTGTGTAGGGGGGCTATTGTCCCCCCAAACTTTTCACTTTTTACTATGTATATATACACTTATTTATAGACATATTATCAATTTTATCCTTTACTACACACACACATATATATTATAATTATATTCAATTTATATCTACACTCTACAATTATTACTAATTATTGCATTACTACATCTATTAATTATTTTTAGGTAAGTTATATTTTTATAAGTAAATTTTCTCTCTTCATCTATTATATTTGATATTTTTTCTTTATGCTATATGTTCCAGTTAAATTAAATGCGTGAGATATGTAACATCTTAAAAAAATTGAAATAACATAGCATACACGATATGCAATTTCACGGTATCGAAAAATAATCGCAGGAACTATACACATTAAATCTACTGTTAATGAGTCACGTGATATAAAATAATCTCAAACACAATTTTAAAATACCAAAATTCATAAGTTATATCTTTTGTAGAAAATTCTTATTATTTATTTTACATATTTAATATATAATGAATTTGTATGTCTTATGTGTGTGTGTGTGCCCATGTTATAAAAAAATTATATATCTTCTCAAAAGTATTATATAATACTTTTGAGAAGATATATAATTTTTTAGTATTTTTTTTTTATATTCAACTCGAGTCAAACTAAAGTATCTCATGTTTAAGCTCGTGTTTGATCAATAATAAATGAGTTAGCTTGACTTGACTCATTTAATAAACAAGAGAGACCCAACTCCGTTAATACACAAATTCCATTAAGCGTTCAGAAATAGCGTTTAACTATAACTACAAGATGAGGTCGAAATTTTATGAGTTAAACGAGTTGTGTTCGCAAACAATTTTGTTCGAATAACATTTTTAGCACC
>CACSLK010028053.1:8918540-8935264 GCA_902706635.1 Striga hermonthica | reverse complement strand
AAAAAAAAAAAAAAAAACCAAAGAAAGACCAAGGAGGCGCACGTTTGCGAAAAAAAAATGGAAAGAATTTCACCCTATGAAAAGATCGCGACCCGCTTCCGTGGCATGGACTGGACAGAGGAGGAGGAACATATTTGCTACCAAGTGTTTTTCAAATGGTGTTGTCAGAAGACAGACATACACAAAGGCCATGTGTTCAATTCCTTGTGGGCAGAAAATTCAATAGTCCAGAACCAATGTCTGAGTTATGCATTTAAGAGGGAGTTTACTATTTCCCAATTCCGGCGAAAGATTCATCGACTTAGAAATTATTTCGATGAATTTACTGCTTACCTGAGGATTCCAGGCGTCCTCTTGTGTCTTGATACATGCTTTGCTAAGGTTAACCACATGTACTGGGTGTATGTGGGGGAGGAGGTAAATTGTGTTTGATATTTTATTTTAGTTTGTTCAAGCATGCATTTTTGTGATGCAGCCATAATAACCTAAAAAGATTTAAATTTATTACACAAGAGACCGACACTCAGGAATTTTTCTATACGGAAGGATTCCCTTTGTATGGTAAGTGTTACGCGGTTTTTACTGAGCGCAACACAGCGACGATAGACTTGGAGGGCGGGCCTGGTGCTTCGGTTAACGACCCAATCTGGGAGGAAGAAATAGATGTTTGTAGTATTTTTGGGTAGTTGGTAACCGAGTTATCTGGACTCGGGTCGTTCTCAAAGGAAGACTATTCGGACACGTATTCAAACAATGATCGAATCACACAAGAAAAGAAAATAAAAATCTTAAACACTCTACTCGCAATTTGGGGGATGGGATTAAGTAAGAATGCAATTTAAACTAAGACGAAAGCAAGATTCACAATTTATCGCAAGCAAGACCTCAAATTGCAAGAAAAAAGAAAATAAAGAGAAAAAGAACAAGGTACTCTTAGACCCAAGATGGAAAGAAGACACTCATAGGTTTGGGAATATGGAACCAAGCGAAAGTCACTCGTGATCAATTAACCTCTCAATCAATTCTCACTCAAGCAATCAATAACAATATCACATAATCCCTAGCCTACGAGGATGGTAGCATAATCGACTCATTGATGTCCCAATCTTAACCCTAGGATAAATCCAATAAGTAAAGACGAGCAAGACTTACGAAATCATGAACCTTAAATGAAGTCTCCAAGTCTCTAGTGCATCCACGAGAAGAAATAAGCCGAAAAGTTATAATCTTGATGGAGAAATATTACAATTAAAAATAGGGTCTTGGATCCCTTAGAGAGAGAAAGAAAACTAGAGAGAGAAGAGAGCAAAAAACTAAAAAGAAAAATTTAGCAAAATGAGGAATTTTCCGAAAATACAAAGCAATATGTCTATATATAGCTACTCCACAAACACACACTAAAAACATGCACATTTAGTCAAAAACACTCTCGAGCTCGCCAAAATTTCCGCGCGGTCGCGAGTTGGCAGGGCACTGGGCGCGGGCGTGTGCAGGCGTTGGGTGCGGGCGTGCGCAGGCGCTGTGCGCTGGGCACGGGTGATACAGAAGTAGAGTTCGGGACCGGCATGTCTAGTGAGGGGCTAAAATGCGAAAGGTGCGCATCGACCCTTGATGCACACGAATGGGAGAACAAGCCGCGCACGCGGGATTTGCGAGGAATATGCGGGCGCGCGGTTGGAAGGTGCACGGGCGTACGCGGGTGCGCGGTGGAGGATCGGAGCACGGGCAACGGTTGGGACGCGCGGCGGATGGGGCGCAAGCGCGCACTATGCGCGGGCAGCAGCGAGTGGGGCAGAAGCGCAGACGTCCTATCCCGCAGGGGCATATGACAGGCGTGCATGCACGCGCAAGGGAAGGGCGCCGCGGACTAAACGAGCACAATGGTGTGCGCGTGCGAGGCGGGCGACCCATGCCGCATGGGTATAGGAGTGACGGAAGCGGCGCGCGATAGCGTGTGCGAAAGACACACACACGATGAGGCGGCCGAGAGTTGGGAATGAGAAAAAGACTTGTGCTTCAAGATATGCTTGGAGTGCAAGTCAAGGTAATTAGTATTTTGGTAGTAGTAGGATTTTTTTTCCTTATTGCTTTTATTTATTAGTAGTAGAAGATGTTAGGAGATTTACTAGCATTAGGATTTATTTTATTGCATAGAATAGGAGATCTAGATTTACTAGGCTTAGATTTATTTTGCATCTATAAATACCCCATGTACTCATCATAATTTAAGGTCTGGAATGAGTTGAATATAGTATTGAATTGGTGAGTCAATTGTGAGGGGGAACTGTTGTTCTTACGTGTGATAAACAAGGCCGTTAGTGCGTGTTTACATACAGTGTCGGAGAGAAGGCCATTAGACCGTCTTGAAGTCACGGTCTCTAGGAGAAGGCCGAGTGCGTCTGTTAGATACACCTATTGTGAGTAATCAAAGGCCCTGAGTGCGCGATTATTCACAAACCACGTATAGAGTAAAAACACGGTCCGTCATCATTGGTGCTTTCATTGAGAGGTGCTGATCGTGTTTTTATCTATCTATCTTTTTCTTTTCGGTTTTGCCTTTTGCTGAGGGACCGAATTTTTGTTTATTTTTGGTTCAAAATTTTCGAATTTTCTATTCGAATTTTTCAATTTTTTTTGATAAGTCTTAAAAAAAGTGTCATCTAGTCATTTGTTTGATTTTTGTTCGGTTATTACCTTTTGTTGAGGGGCCGAATTTCTCTTTGTTTTTTGAATTTTTTTGGTTCGAATTATTTTCGAATTTATAGAGTCTTATAAAAAAATAAAAAAAATAAAGGGGATTCATGATGTCAAACCGCGAAAGGATCCAAGCGTTGGAAGATAATTCGAATGTCATTGGTGATGGTCAGCATGCCACCAACGAGAACTTGGGATGGATCAAGCTTATGGTCAATGATCTGGCCGGGCAGCTTACACGTATGAACACGCGGCCACGAAGGGGTCACAGATCGCGGTCCACCGCGTCGAGCACCGAGACCGAGCACGAGGACGATCGCCGATCAAGGGGCACACGCGCTTCGCGTGCGGACCACCACCACGACGGTCGATGACGGCCAGAGGAACGCGCGCATCATCACCGAAGGCGCGAAGAGGATTACAACCAGCAGTCGTACGCATCGTACGCGTCACGAGCCACACGCGACGAGCGACACGATCACCGAGCAATTGCGTCATCGACGGTCTTGACGCCCCGGTGTTGCAGCTCTCGTTTCGCCCAATGTTTGGAGTCCATCCACAAAGAAAAAGAGCGAGTCGTCCTCCCGCGAAGAGCGACGATACGATGGGCGCAATGACCGACGACACGAATGCGAGGAACGGGCATCCACGAAGCCAAAAATTGTTATGCCCACAATCACGGGAACAGATTCGGATGCATGGTTAAGTCGAGTTGTGCAATTCTTTGAGATCAATGACGTGCCAAGGTATGAAAGAGTTCAAATTGATGCTTATCATCTTGATGGAGAAGCAAACGTATGGTAGCAATGGGTTTTGCACAAGAACCGTGGTGAGCACATGCGTTGGAGGGATTTTGAAAGGGAGCTCATCACGAGGTTTGGCTCGAGTGACTACCACGATTACTATGAGGCTTTGTCTAAAATTAAGCAAGTGGGTAGCTTGCGAGAGTACCAAAAGGAGTTTGAGCGCATTGCTAGTAGGGTGTGGGACTGGCCCGAGAGTGCACTAGTAGGAACCTTTGTTGGAGGGCTAAAGGCGGAGTTAGCAGCAGAGCTGAGGTTGGATAGACCAGGGTCAATGCGAGCAGCCATGGAGTTGGCTAGATTACATGAGGATCATCTTGTAGCCGTACGAAAAGTGAGACCGAGCGACATGCGCACGGATACTAAGTGCACGCACGCCGCGACTGAGGAACAAGCGGCGCGAACCGAGAACAAATCGATGGGCGAGGCTGTGCGTACAACGAGCAATATACGGCGGCTTACTGACGAGGAGATGCAGCGACGATGAGAAAAAGACCTTTGCTATTCATGCAATGAAAAATTCACACCGGGCCACAAGTGAAAAGGTAAGGAGGTATTTCTGCTGAAGTTTGAGGAGAAAGAAGAACCAAACGAAGAAGCTTTTGTACATATGGTTAAGTGAAAGAAACGAGGACCGAGGATGATCAGGTTCACTGCAGAATAAAGGACATGCTGTTGGAATTGTTGATAGATAGTGGGTCGAGTCTGAATTTTATCGACGATGGAATAGCCAGGAGGCTGAAGCTGAAGCCCACTAATGTCAAGAAGTTCGGGGTTAAGGTGGCCAATGGACACGAACTTCACGGTAATCAAATATTCAAGAAGGTTCCAATTATGGCTCAGGATCAGGAGTTGGAAATCGATCTCTATGCTTTACCGCTTAAGGCAACTGATGTAGTATTGGGCGTACAATGGTTGGAAACACTTGGACTCATAATGACCGATTATAAGTGAGGAAAGATGGAGTTTGGACGACCGGGAAAGCGATTCAAGTTAAGGACTGAGGATCAAGGTGATTCACCTATTGAAGAGGACAGTGATGGTGATGTGGAGGTGCTGAATTTTCTTATCCTTGGGGACAAGGAAAGTCTAGAATAGGAGGAGAATAATACGAAAGTGGAGTTCGGGACCGAAAAGTCTAGTGAGGGGCTAAAATTCGAAAGGTGCACATCGGCCCTTGATGCACACGAATGGGCGAACAAGCCGCACACGTGGGATTTGCAAAGAATATGCGGGCGCGCGGTTGGCAGGTGCACGGGCGTACGCGGGTGCGTGGAGGATCGGAGCACAGGCGACGGTTGGGACGCGCCGCGGACGGGGCACAAGCGCGGACTATGCGCGGGCAGCAGCGAATGGGGCGGAAGCGCGGACGTCCTAGTCCGCAGGGGCATAGGACAGGCGTGCATGCACACTGTAATACCCCGTTTCATTTTGGATTATTGGAGAATAATTATTAATTATTGCTATTATTAAATTGTCTTTATTATTATTATTATTATCATTATTATTATTATTATAGTTGCCATTAACTGTCAAATTGCTATTATTTATTTGTCAAATATCATTATTTGTCTAAATGCATATTTTTACTACTATTATTATTATTATTTTAAAATATGATGTGTATTATAAAATATGATGTGTATTATAAATAAAGATAATCTGGATTAATTTATTACTCGCCGTAGATCGAGCATCTCGAGAATTCTTATATTACGTATATTTTATTTTGGCCCGAAGCGACTTAATTCATCGGCTTTTTTGCCATTCTTTTCCAGCTAATGTAATTAATTTCATAGTCCATCTCCTTATTGATTTTTGGCCCAAATAGAGATGTTTATACCTTAGCCCAATTAGAAGATAATTTATTTTAGCCCATGAGATGTCGAGCTTCCAGCACAGCGAATTATCTCCTCATCTGCTCGCCTCTTCGACCAGGTCGTCACACAATTTCAGGTAGCGATTTTGTGGGAGATTCTCCTGGCATGATCACGCGATAATCGTCCCTTCACCCCTTCAATCCGAACGTCCTCACCCTTTACTTAAACCGGTGAGAACCTCGATCAGTACTCTCAATCTCTCAATTCTCTCGCAACTAAAAAATTGATTTTGTACCTGCATATTCCGCCAATAAGCCTCCTCGCCATTGTTGCCGGCGATTACCACCGTGCTCCGTCGCAGCATCTACTCCCGGCGTCCGTTCGTGAGCCACAGTCGCCGTCCCGTTGCGACCCCTTTTCCAGCGAGCACCAAGCAGCGTCCTGCCGTCGCCGACGTCCTCCACAGCGATTGACCGTCGTCGTCGATTTCAAAGAAGCAACCGTTCGTGAGTTGTGTCGCTTCCAAAGGTCTCGAGCTTTGAGGCTCTCGACCGTTTCGTCTGTTTTCCGAATTCTCACAAATTCCCGAAGACAGGTAATTTATTTCTAACCTTCTTCGACTATCCCTGCATATTTTTGATAACCTGTTGATTATACAGTGCTAGTTTAATTGTTGTTTTCGACTCGCATAATCGTTGTGTTCGTCGGATAATGATTGTGAAATTGTCGTGGATTTTCGAAACTCTCTTGCTGTGAGGTACCTAACCGTATTACTGTGATTAAATCGTTCGTATTCGGAGTCTCATTAAATTCTTACGGGTTGTTATATTCATTACTCGTGTATGTATTTTGTTCAGGCCGGTTACGTGTTGCTCGAACCCAATTCTTCTAACCTTTCGAAACTCTGAATATGTATGAGTTATAAAAATTTTACAATGTCTTGAAACTATTGTTTTGGCAAATCCGTTTAATTTTAGAGCCCCGTTTTATTGATTGGAGCCGTGTCGTAGTCGTTATGTCGTTCGGTTATTTGCGAACCGTTAGGTGTTGTTTCCTATTTTATTTTGAAAAATTTCTGTGCAATTAGCTGCTGAAAAGTGTAGCATAAAGTTTTGTTCAACCAGCTGGTAGGCCTTTCAAATTCACAGCTTTTGTTTCAGTTTTAGAAGTTCTGTCTAAAAATTCATTTTGTAAAGACTGCAAATTAAGTTGCATTCAGCTCGTGTAGCGCAGCGGTTATGCGTGTTTTTCTGTACGCGAGGTCGCGTGTTCTATCCCCAGTGCTTGCGAAATGTGGCTTTCTTTTTTTTTTTTAATAAGCCAGCCCAGCGCGCGGGCCATCTGGCCCGATACCAGCCCGCGCGCAACCCGCAGCCCTTCATCAGCAGCCTGCAGACCCGGTCCAAGCCCAGCCTTCGGCCCGCAAATTGAAGCCTGGTTATCAGGCCTTGTTTCCCAGCCCAAATTGGGTATATATTCGGCCCATCATGCGCATAAGGCCCAACAGTTTGGCAATTTTGGGCAAGCATGATAACAGCTCGACCCAATTGCCATTCTTAGCCTATTTTGAGTTTCGGAGCCCCTTTGAAATACCGATTTAAATTTTAAAAATATTTTAAAAATGAGAAAAATTTTGAGAAAAATTATTTTAAGTTCCGAGACCCCATTTTCCTTCTCCGAGTCAGATTTTTCAGAAATGAGAGAGTTCCAAGTCCACGAAAAATCCGATTAAAACCCGTAAATCTTAATTTTTATTAAGTATGGGTTTTATGTTAAATTCGAGTAGTGAGATAAATTATTGATAAATTATCTCGCTTAAATGTAGGTGTTTGAGGAGTCAAGCCTCATCCTACGTGCTTGCTTTTGTGTGCCATTTTCTACCAAAATTTCCAGGTGGGTTGTAATTTTAAAATCTACTATGCCTTAATTAATTGTTTTTATTGTGGTATGATCAAAGTATGCATGTGAATTATGTAGCCTTCGATGTGAGCTGTATCGGCCACCAGACGGTTGTCCCCGTAGCTATAGAACGTACCTTCGAGTAGTCTCCCTTGAGAAGTCGTAAGACCAGGGCTTAGGTCCCTCGGCCAGTGATTCTCATTGGTAAGTCCAAGGCAAGACCTTGGCCGGTGGGGTGGTTTAATCCTACTGGTTGGCACTCGATGTAGGACCGGAGGGCATTCGATATATAGTCAGTAGTAGTCTATGCGTAGGTGTGCACATGAGTCTGATTATTGTATTATTGATGGGAGAATGTGATAGATTATTGTTTCGTATACATGCTGAGACCATACCTTTTGATTAGTGATTACTGTTGATTATTGACATTAACACTTATGGCATAGCGGTGAGCACTACTGTTTCCTTTGTACTCATCCCCACCTGCTCTTCATGGATGCAAGTTAGATAGAGCAGCACGGCGGAGGGGATGCGAGTGGTGGTCTTTAATTTAAATAAATGCTTCCGCTTTGAACTGAACTTGGATATTATTGCATTATTATCGACTATTGTTGGAGTATTGGATTATTGATAAGGATTATATTCCTAGGATCATTATTGAATCATTGATTGATGATTGGGACTTTCATATTGATTATGAGTATTGATAATTGTCGAATTTTGAGAAAATGTTGAACATTGACTATTGTTTTGAAAATAAGTAGCGCCTCAAGTGTTTTTGAATATAAATTTCGAAAAATTTATTCTGATTTTCGGTAAATAAAAGTGGGGCGTTACAGTTTGGTATCAGAGCCAGTTTCCGTTTCTGTAGACTGGTTTAAGTATAAAAAGTTGATTATGTGATTATGTGTTCCGAATTCATGTTAAGACCACTCGCTCTCGTCGTTCCGCGCCAACTCAGGTATGAGTACCTGAATGACTTTGAGATTACTGTATATTGGTTGATTATTGATTATTGGAATGAAATCGGGGTTAGGACTAATCCACCTTTAAATTCAAACTCTAGTGTTGAACTCTAGACTTTTTTTATTATTGTGCTAAACTGTACGACCCATTTTCAATGTAGAACTATGGCTTGTCGTAATGCTCGCAACCGTCAGCCTACTCCGTCTCCACCTCCGTCTCCATTCCCATCTCCACCTCACCATCAGGCTCCCAATCCGGCTGGGGCTCATCTCAAAATCGTGCTCCAGTTCCGGAGTCTAACTCCGCCAGAATTTCATGGGACTGAAGGGCCCGAGGCTGTGGCAGAGTGGATCCGTCAGTTAGAGCAGAACTTTGACATCCTGCAGTGCTCTGACGAGCAGAAGGTTATTTGTGGCCATTATATTCTTAAGGGAAGTGCCGCCTTATGGTGTTCTGGCTATTGGAGGTTGAGGCAGGTGGAGTTTAATGTCCTGACTTGGGATCGCATGAAGGAGGTGATCATGGAGAAGTATTATCCTCAGGGTTATCGCATGAGGATGGAGTGCGCTTTCTGGGATCTTACTCAAGGGACTGGTACTGTTGAGGAGTACGAGAGGGAGTTCACCCGCATGAGAGCCTTTGCTCCACATATGGTGGACACTGATCTGAAGAAGGCCCACAAGTTCTGGGATGGTCTGAGCCAAACCCTCCGTATGCATGTTGCTAGCCAGGCGAATCTTTCCTTTGATGAGACCGTTATTCGAGCCACCCAGCTTGAGAGTTATCAGACTCTCAATGTTTCTGTCCCTTCCGCTCATCTAGTTCAGCCTATTTCCTCCGCACCGCCCGGCTCTAGTTCGGGCAAGAGAAAGTTTGATTCCCGTCGGGATAACTGGAAGGAAAAGCGCGGTGGGAACGACCATCGTGGTGAGCGCCCCTTCACACGAGACCAGTTTTCGAGGTGCCGCAACTATGGTCATTATCATCCGGGAGAGTGCCGGTACACCCTGCGAGTTTGCTTCAACTGCATGAAGCCCGGTCATTTCTTCAGTGCTTGCCCCGAGCCCCTGAGGTAGCAGGCCCAGCAGCAGCAGCAGCAGCAGCTTACTCCTCCACCTTACCAGCAGCAGCAGTAGCACATGCAGCCCCCACCACACCAACAGAGGGCTGGGGGTCAGGCCCGAGTCTACACCCTTGCTCACGACGAGGCAGCCAACAACGCAGGTACCATGTCTGGCATGATTTCTTTATCCAATGTGCCTATCTTTGCGTTATGTGACACTGGAGCTACTCATTCCTTTATCTCCTCTCGATGCTTGGATGCGCTGTCTATTGATAATGTGTGCAACTGTGACCCTCTCGAGGTTAGTCTAGCCTCGAGAAAGATTATTATTTCCGATTTTATGATTTCTAGTCTTCGAGTCAGTATTGGTGGGCGTGTGTCGGAGGCCGATTGCTATGTTATTGAAATGCGGGACTTCGATGTGATCTTGGGCATGGACTGGCTCACTCGTTATCGAGCCGATATCCAGTGCCAGGAGCGCGAAGTCAGTCTCTTCCCCGTTTCCGATCAGCCTGTTATTTTCTATGGGGTGAAGTCGAGGACTGTGCCTCGAGTCATCTCTTATATGCAAGCTAGGAAGAGCCTTTCTAAGGGTAGCTGTCAAAGCTATCTGGTTTCTATGGTATCCGAGGACAGTTCTGAGAGGTTCCCGGAGAGAGTCTCTATCGTCTGCGAGTATCTCGATGTCTTTCCTGATGAATTGCACGGAGGACCACCCGACCGCCAAGTGGAGTTTACCATTGATCTAGTACCAGGAGCCGGCCCTGTTTCTAAGGCCCCTTATCGTATGGTGCCGAAGGAGCTTCAAGAGCTCAAGGCTCAGATCCAGGAGTTGCTTAATCTTGGTTTTATTCGTCCG
The DNA here is from genome assembly GCA_902706635.1 of Striga hermonthica. Taxonomy (NCBI): domain Eukaryota; kingdom Viridiplantae; phylum Streptophyta; class Magnoliopsida; order Lamiales; family Orobanchaceae; genus Striga; species Striga hermonthica. The sequence continues at coordinate 8,925,160 of CACSLK010028053.1, read as the reverse complement.
AGTGTTTCGCCGTGGGGAGCGCCTGTCCTATCCGTGAAGAAAAAAGACAGATCGATGCGCATGTGTATTGACTATCGGGAGTTGAATGCCCTTACAGTCAAGAACAAGTACCCCCTTCCTCGCATTGGGGATCTCTTCGACCAGTTGAGAGGAGCCAGTGTATTTTCTAAGATCGACTTGCGTTCTGGCTATCATCAGCTGAAGATCCGGGAGTCGGATATTTCTAAGACTGCCTTCCGTACCCGTTATGGCCACTATGAGTTCGTAGTCATGCCGTTCGGACTTAACAATGCCCCGGCTGTTTTTATGGACCTTATGAATAGGGTCTTTCATCCTTTCATGGACCAGTTTGTCATTGTGTTTATCGACGACATCCTGGTTTACTCTCGAGACATCGATCAGCACAAGGAGCATCTGAGGATTGTGCTGGAGACTCTTCGTCGCGAGAAGTTTTATGCTAAGTTCTCGAAGTGCGAGTTTTGGCTGGATCGTGTGGCATTCCTTGGCCACATTGTGACAACGAGAGGCATTGAGGTGGATACCAGCAAGATTGAGGAAGTGAGCAAATGGGATACGCCAAGAAGTGCCGCTGATGTTCGTAGTTTTCTGGGGTTAGCAGGATACTACCGAAGGTTTATCGAGGGCTTCTCGAAGATAGCCCAGCCACTAACCAACCTTACGAATAAGACTGTGAGGTTCGATTGGAGTCCTAGGTGTGAAGAGAGTTTCCAGGAGTTGAAGAGGAGACTCACTACCGCGCCCGTTCTATCCATTCCCGACCCTACTTTGGAGTTCACCATCTATAGTGATGCTTCGAAGATGGGTTTGGGATGTGTCCTTATGCAGCAGGGGAGGGTCGTAGCATATGCTTCGAGGCAGCTGAAGCCTCACGAGCAAAACTACCCCACTCACGATCTTGAGTTAGCTGCAGTCGTTCACGCCTTGAAGATTTGGCGACACTACCTCTATAGAGGCAAGTGTGAGATTTTTACCGACCACAAGAGCCTAAAGTACATTTTCACTCAGAAGAAGCTGAATATGCGACAAAGTAGGTGGTTGGAACTGGTCAAGGACTACGATTGCACGATTAGCTACCACCCGGGGAAAGCTAACGTGGTAGCCGATGCCCTTAGTCGGAGGAGTTATGGCCAGTTGTCTTGTATCTTTACCGCGCAAGATGTCCTTCTTCGAGAGTTCGAGTGGCTACAGCTAGAGGCAGTGGAGTCACCTTTGACAGCCAGAGGTATGTTGAACTCTTTGGTTGTGGGACTGACTCTTCGTGAGAGGATAGTCGCCGAGCAACTGAATGATCATTTCCTCTGCCGGACGAAGGAGTTGTCGGGAGTCGGTAAAGTTGTAGTATTCGAAGTCGCATCTGATGGGGCCTTGGTCTTCGAGGGTAGACTTTGTGTTCCGAAGGTGTGGGAATTGCAAAGGGAGATTTTGAGAGAGGCCCATAGTGCCCCGTACACCGTCCATCTTGGTAGTTCGAAAATGTATCAGGACTTGAGGAAGTCTTTCTGGTGGCAAGGTATGAAGAGGCAAGTGGCAAGGTTCGTGAATGGTTGTCTGGTGTGTCAGCAAGTGAAGGCTGAGCATCAAAAACCGATAGGGAAGGTTCTGCCACTTGAGGTTCCCTTCTGGAAGTGGGAGTGCATCACCATGGATTTTTTGGTGGGATTGCCGAGGTCGAGGATCGGGCATGACTCTATTTGGGTGATTGTGGATCGCCTTACAAAGTCTGCCCACTTTCTGCCAGTCCGGACGACTATGAAGGCTAGTCAGTATGCCGAGTTGTTCGTGGATGAGATTGTCAAGCTTCATGGAGTTCCCGTAGAGATCGTGTCTGACCGAGACGCAGAGTTCACTTTCCAGTTCTGGAAGACCTTGCTCCGAGCCATGGGGACGAGGCTGGAGTTCAGTACAGCTTTTCATCCTCAGACAGATGGCCAGTCGGAGCGGGCAATCCAGTACTTGGAGGACATATTGAGGGCTGTGGTATTGGACCGTAGCCTAACCTGGGAGAGTACCTTACCTTTGGTCGAGCTGACTTACAACAATAGCTACCACTCCATGATCAAGATGGTCCCATTCGAGGCTTTGTATGGACGTAAGGTCCGAACACCCTTGTACTGGGATGAGGTCGGAGAGAGGAAGATCATGGGTCCGGAGTTCATTCTTAGAGCTGCAGAGACAGTCGAGGCTATCCCAAAGCATATCCGGTCAGCCCAAGAGAGGTAGAAAGTCTATGTCGACCGAAAGAGGGATGAGCACGAGTATGCTGTCGGAGATCACGTTTTCCTGAAGGTCTCGCCTATGAAGGGTGTGATTCGCTTCGGGAAGAAGGGGAAGCTTAAACCGCGTTATATTGGGCCTTCGGGATCCTTGCCCGAGTCGGGAACTTGGCTTATCAGCTGGCTTTACCACCTAGCTTGTCGGGAGTGCACGACGTGTTTCACGTCTTGATGTTGCGGAGATACGTGCATGATCCCGGTCACGTGGTGGACTTCGGCGAACTGAAGGTCGAGCGAGACCTTACCTACGAGGAGGTACCGGTAGCTATCTTGGACCAGAAGGTCCATCAGGTGAGGAACCGGGCAGTAAGCTTGGTGAAGGTGCTTTGGAGCCGACATGACGAGTCAGAGGCGACTTGGGAAAAGGAGGCCGAGCTTCGGAGGCGATATCCGAACTTTGAGTTTTGAGTCCCCTTTGTATTTTTATTGCTTTCTAGTTTATTTTCGAATTCCGAGGACGAAATTCTTTGTAAGGTGGATAGACTGTAATACCCCGTTTCATTTTGGATTATTGGAGAATAATTATTAATTATTACTATTATTAAATTGTCTTTATTATTATTATTATTATTATTATTATTATTATTATTATTATTATTATTATTATAATTATTATAATTATAATGGCCATTAACTGTCAAATTGCTATTATTTATTTGTTATTAGTTATATCGCTATTATTAATATTAATTGTCTAAATATTATTATTTGTCAAATTGTAATTATTTGTCTAAATGCATATTTTTACTACTATTATTATTATTATTTTAAAATATGATGTGTATTATAAATAAATATAATCCGGATTAATTTATTACTCGCAGTCGATCGAGCATCTCGATAATTCTTATATTGCGTATATTTTATTTTGGCCCGAAGCGACTTAATTCATCGGCCTTTTTGCCATTCTTTTCCCGCCAATGTAATTAATTTCATAGTCCATCTCTTTATTGATTTTTGGCCCAAATTAAGATGTTTATACCTTAGCCCAATTAGAAGATAATTTATTTTAGCCCATGAGATGTCGAGCTTCCATTCCAGCGAATTATCTCCTCATCTGCTCGCCTCTTCGACCAGGTCGTCGCACAATTTCAGGTAGCGATTTTGTGGGAGATTCTCTTGGCACGATCACGCGATAATCGTCCCTTCACCCCTTCAATCTGAACGTCCTCACCCTTTACTTAAACCGGTGAGAACCTCGATCAGTACTCTCAATCTCTCAATTCTCTCGCAATTAAAAAATTGATTTTGTACCTGCATAGTCTGCCAATAAGCCTCCTCGCCATTGTTGCCGGCGATTACCACCGTGCTCCGTTGCAGTATCTACTCTCGGCGTCCGTTTGTGAGCCACAGTCGCTGTCCCGTTGCGACCCCTTTTCCAGCGAGCACCAAGCAGCGTCCTGCCGTCGCCGACGTCCTCCGCAGTGATTGACCGTCATCGTCGATTCCAGAGCAGCAACTGTTCATGAGCTATGTCGCTTCCAAAGGTCTCGAGCTTTGAGGCTCTCGACCGTTTCGTCTGTTTTCTGAATTCTCACAAATTCCTGAAGACGGGTAATTTATTTCTAACCTTCCTCGACTATCCCTTCGTAGTTTTGATAACCTGTTGATTATACAGTGCTAGTTTAATTGTTGTTTTCGACTCGCATAATCATTGTGTTGTCGGATAATGATTGTGAAATTGTCGTGGATTTTCGGAACTCTCTTGTTGTGAGGTACCTAACCGTATTACTGTGATTAAATCGTTCGTATTCGGAGTCTCGTTAAATTCTTCCGGGTTGTTATATTCATTACTCGTGTATGTATTTTGTTCAGGCCGGTTACGTGTTGCTCGAACCCAGTTCTTCTAACCTTTCGAAACTCTGAATATGTATGAGTTATAAAAATTTTACAATGTCTTGAAACTATTGTTTTGGAAAATCCGTTTAATTTCAGAGCCCCGTTTTATTGATTGGAGTCGTGTCGTAGTCGTTATGTCGTTCGGTTATTTGAGAACCGTTAGGTGTTGTTTCCTATTTTATTTTGAAAAATTTCTGTGCAATTAGCTGTTGAAAACAGTAGCATAAAGTTTTGTTCAACCTGTTGGTAGGCCTTTCAAATTCACAGCTTTTGTTTCAGTTTTAGAAGTTCTGTCCAAATATTCATTTTGTAAAGACTGCAAGTTAAGTTGCATTCAGCTCGTGTAGCGCAGCGGTTATGCGTGCTTTTCTGTACCCGAGGTCGCGTGTTCTATCCCCAGTGCTTGTGAAATGTGGCTTTTTTTTAATAAGCCAGCCCAGCGCGCGGGCCATCTGGCCCGATACCAGCCCGCGCGCAACCCGCAGCCCTTCATCAGCTGAAGCCCTCAGACCCGGTCCAAGCCTAGCCTTCAGCCTGCAAATTGAAGTCTGGTTATCAGGCCTTGTTTCCCAGCCCAAATTGAGTATAAATTCGGCCCGTCATGCGCATAAGGCCCAACTGTTTGGCAATTTTGGGCAAGCATGATAACAACTTGATCCAATTGCCATTTTTAGCCTATTTTGAGTTTCGGAGCCCCTTTTTAATACCGATTTAAATTTTAAAAATATTTTAAAATGAGAAAAATTTTGAAAAAAATTATTTTAAGTTCCGAGACCCCATTTTCCTTCTTCGAGTCAGATTTTTCAAAAATGAGAGAGTTCCAAGTCCACGAAAAATCCGATTAAAACCCGTAAATCTTAATTTTTATTAAGTATGGGTTTTATGTTAAATTCGAGTAGTGAGATAAATTATTGATAAATTATCTCGCTTAAATGTTGGTGTTTGAGGAGTCGAGCCTCATCCTACGTGCTTGCTTTTGTGTGCCATTTTCTACCGAAATTTCTAGGTGGGTTGTAATTGTAAAATTTACTATGCTTTAATTAATTGTTTTTATTGTGGTATGATCAAAGTATGCATGTGAATCATGTAGCCTTCGGTGTGAGCTGTATCGGTCACCGGACGGTTGTCCCTGTAGCTATAGAACGTATCTTCGGGTAGTCTCCCTTGAGAAGTCGTAAGACCAGGGCTTAGGTCCCTCGGCCGGTGATCCTCATTGGTAAGTCCAAGGCAAGACCTTGGCCGGTGGGGTGGTTTACTCCTACTGGCTGACACTCGATGTAGGACCGGAGGGCATTCGATATATAGTCAGCAGAAGTCTATGCGTAGGTGTGCACATGAGTCTGATTATTGTATTATTGATGGGAGAATGGGATAGATTATTGTTTCGTATACATGCTGAGACCATACCTTTTGATTAGTGATTACTGTTGATTATTGACATTAACACTTATGGCATAGCGGTGAGAACTACTGTTTCCTTTGTGCTCATCCTCACCTGCTCTTCATGGATGCGGGTTAGATAGAGCGGCACGGCGGAGGGGATGCGAGTAGTGGTCTTTAATTTAAATAAATGCTTCCGCTTTGAACTGAACTTGAATATTATTGCATTATTATTGACTATTGTTGGAGTATTTGATTATTGATAGGGATTATTTCTCTGGGATCATTATTGAATTATTGATTGATGATTGGGACTTTCATATTGATTATGAGTATTGATAATTGTCGAATTTTGAGAAAATGTTGAACATTGACTATTGTTTTGAAAATAAGTAGCGCCTCAAGTGTTTTTGAAAATAAATTTCGAGAAATTTATTCTGATTTTCGGTAAATAAAAGTGGGGTGTTACACACGCGCAAGGGAAGGACGACGCGGACCGGACGAGCACAATGGCGTGCGTGTGCAAGGCGGGCGACCCATGCCGCATGGGTATAGGAGTGACGGAGGCGGCGCGCGATAGCGCGCGCGAAAGACACGCACACGATGAGGCGGCCGAGAGTTGGGAATGAGCAAAAGACTTGTGCTTCAAGTTATGCTTGAAGTGCAAGTCAAGACAATTAGTATTTTGGTAGTAGTAGGATTTTATTTCCTTATTGCTTTTATTTATTAGTAGTAGAAGATGTTAGGAGATTTACTAGCATTAGGATTTATTTTATTGCATAGAATAGGAGATCTAGATATACTAGGCTTAGATTTATTTTGCATCTGTAAATACCCCATGTACTCATCATAATTAAGGGTCTGGAATGAGTTGAATTTAGTATTGAATTGGTGAGCCAATTGTGAGGGGGAACTGTTGTTCTTACGTGTGATAAACAAGGCCGTTAGTGCGTGTTTACATACAGAGTCAGAGAGAAGGCCATTAGAGCGTCTTGAAGTCACGGTGTCTAGGAGAAGGTCGAGTGCGTCTGTTAGATACACCTATCGTGAGTAATCGAAGGCCCTGAGTGCGCGATTATTCACAACCCACGTATAGAGTAAAAACAC